>DVQP01002018.1:0-13504 GCA_018231745.1 Danaus eresimus
ATATAAAATGCTACTATTCCTTAAAATTTTAAACAATCCTGTATCATTAAAATGTCTTAAAAAATCTTGTGACCTACCATTTAATTATCTTATCTCTATTCTAAACATTCATTTCATAAAATAAGAAAAGGTGATTAGAATTAACATGTTAGTAATTCTGAAAGATTTTTTTTTGATATTTAAATGTTTGTTATAATATGAATTTGTCATCATCGTCGTTTAAATATTTAACGTCACAATCATACATCTGACCAATGTTATCATTGTCAGCGGGCTTTATCTACTCGGATAAGTTGACGCAATCAGGGCGACTTTTAAATAAGTTATATATATTATTTTAACCGGATCAGGATCCACTATTTATAGTTGCTCATTAGTATGATATATTTTAAGTATATGCTACCATCTTATCTGAACGGATGTGTATAAAAGATATAATTCTATGTCCAGCTGTGAACTGATAACATTGTTAATATTGATGTTGTTACATAGTTCTAAGGTTAAGCATCTCCACATCCTCGACTACGGATAGATCGGTCAGAATAGGCCTCTTGATAGAGAAATATACATTTTATTATTTTTCAAAATGTTTCTTAACAAAATATTTGTAGTCTTAACACCAAGAAAGTTCACTTATTTACTTTTCAAACTACATTTATATTTATTAAACACTTAAACAATTAGTTAATAATTAACTTAATTCTAAAACTCAAATATTTTTATTTGAAATCGTTTTTTTTTCCTTTTACGAGAATTAATGATTTGTGGTATGGAATAAATTTTATTTTATATTTAATTGAAATTATGATACCTTAACTGTGACATGTATGGGCGTGACAATAATAATACGTACAAATTAAAAAAGAATAAAGGTTACAGAGTCCATTCCATTAAACTCAGTACAACGAATTTCAACCAAAAACAATCCCTTGCGTATCGTACAATTAAATAAATTCCATGCGAAAAAAAAGTAATCCAGTTGTTAAAAGCTTTTATGAAAGATACGATATTACCTTTCAATACCATCATTGATTAGATTTCTGAATAGGAGATGTGAAAACGTTTTAGATAGAGAAAAATAAATAAAACCTACTCAAGTATCACAGTATATGTGATATATATATTTTTTTATATTATAACATTTCTTTAAAAACATATAACGATACATTATTGTAAATCGAGAGTTAGCAAACTCTACGTTACACGTGTATCATAAAACGTCACACGCTACGTCACGGCGCCGCTTTTATTAATCATTTTATTCCATAGAAATAAATATATTAATATGACAACGTCATTCTATTTATATCACTAACATGTGGCAGAGACGTGATAAACGTGACGGGTATATGTTTAAGTACCCGTAGTTATTATTTGGTTCACAATAAATTAAAGTCAATCGTAAACTTAAAATCCAATACGTAAGCCAGTAAAAGACATAAAGAACACGTGTCACACCATCACAACAATCAACGTAAGTGTATTATTTCTTATCAGTGTTTGTTCAAAGATGCTGATTCATTAGCCATGACAAGAGATCTGTGAAACCGAGTGCGTGGGTAACGGTCGATAGACTCGTCAATACACAAGACTTGCTAGGGAATGTAAAAAAATTGGATTTCATTTACATTCATTAATAATAAAACATGATATAAAGGATACTTTTAATATATCGGACGGTGTGCATGGATTTTGAAGGATTATTTTATACTCTGTTAAAAAGTAAAAAAATACTATACAAACAGTACTTTAAAAGTAACACAATTTATCACTTGAGGTTATTGTCGCCTTTATATGCAAGTACGTCTACTTCGTCTGGCTACCGACCGTCGGTTTAAAGACATATCCTTATTTCACACATGCATGAGATCAGCTGTGAGTCAGACATTTGTCTTAGATGAGTCAGTACACAGTAGTTACACCATAGAATGGGAAAGCTATTGTTCTCAAAACATTCATAGAGGACATTTTGATTATATTTGAAAATTCTCTCAAAACCTCTTTCAAAGTGGGGTACTACAATTTCATAATCCTTAATATCGTAATAATAATATCCGTTTTAAAATATATATATTAAAAAACGTGTGTGTGTGTATGAAATACGAAATAAATTATTTATCTGTCGGTTAACAACAAGCAGTAACATAATTCAAACTATTTATATGTTACACGTGCTGTGAGTAAACGCGTTCTGTTTAAGTATTAAGTAGTTTTGTTTAAATATTTTCATGTTTTTATTACCCTTCTAACCCAATGGTTACGGAGGATCATTACTCGCTTAAGATAAATTAAGATTTATTACATGAGGTTTTCTTAAACAATAAATTTAAGACATTAATGATATGATTTAATATATGTACGTTGTATTATTACTAACGTCTTATGCCTAAACTTTGGGCGTTCAATTAGCAACGGGAGTATATTACAGAGTGTACAACTAGGCTCAGGTGGATCGGCTGGCTGGTTTTGATGTTAATAAGTTAGAAGCCATCTCATTACTAGTCAAAGCACTGCTAAGTTAATGGGAACAACCACTAAATACACTGTCATTGTTTACCGTTTGGCGAATGATGGACGTTGGATCTCAGTCACTGATATACAAACACGTTATATTACCCAAAAAGGTGTCAATTGAGTTCTCAATATAAAGTTGATTATACAATGCAAGAAAAATACCACATCAATGTAGAAAATATAAAAGTTCTTGCTACCGTTTTAAAATAAAAATAAATATTATCTAAATAATATTTGACAAATAGGAAGAAAAATATATATTCAATAACGTTTACGAAAAAAAGGGAAAGTGATCTAAAATTCCCCAAAAAAAAAAAATTTAATAATAACATTTTTCTGTACCTAAAGTAAATAATGGTGACTGTGTTTGGTGCGAACGAACGTGCGACTCAGGGCAATTTTAATCAGCTGATTCATTCGTCTGACAGCCGGCCTTGCATGCAATGCAACTGCCATTGAATATAAGTATCGTATAAAATTTTTAAGTTAAACACATAGCCTGTAGTTATAGTTTACTATAAATTAAATCAGGGATTGTATTAAATCGTCCTTGGTTTCTTAGAAAACGTCTAATTTAAAACAATAAAAATACATTTACAGAAAACATAAAAAAAAGGTACAGTGAATAAACACAATGTAATTGTATATTGATAGCTAATCATTTGAATAATAAAATGAGAATTAATTAAGACAACAGAAGTTAGGGTTAATGAATGAAACACGCTATCTGTTTTATGCATATTATAAAAATGTCGTCTATCAAGTTTAGGAAGCAAGGTGACTCCCGTGACCCGAAGGTGACCCTAGCTTGGTGCGACGTTCGACGAACTCGACACAATATCGATACCCTAATATTGAACACGATATAAATTAATAACTAAGTCAAATCTCTATTTAGTCTAAATACAGTCAATAAAATATTCATTGCAGTCACATTAAACAGCGAAGGCCGTTGTATAGCATCTAAACGAAACTCTACTCATGAAACCTGTTAATAAATTTAATAAAATATAATGTTCGTCTTTAAATCCGCACCAGTAAATCCACAATAATAAAATAGGGATTGGAAAAATATAGAGAAATAATATCATGATCTTTCCGTAAAAAAAAATGTACATATTCAAATATGTTTAATACAACAACTAAATACATTAATGTATAAATTAATTTACAAGTACCAATAATATATATGATCAGAAAGTTATTTATGTGAACATATACTGAATATACTTGAGAAACCGCATACGATTAATGGTAAATTGTATTAAATAGATCTAACAATTTATTTTACGCGCGAAAGTATATAATAAAAAAGCTGTATAACAAACAAGCAGGTATATCGCTATAATATACTTATTTGTTAAGCAAAACACATGACCAAAAGGTCAAATCTAAAACAATTAAATTAATTACATAACACTATTAAATCAAGACAATCGAGTTTAATCTAAGAGCGCTACTTTTTTTGCATTTTTAATTTTTATGTTTAAACAGTTGAAAATTTTATTGATAACATCTATGACAGAAATAACGGGCAGCATATAAATTGCCGCTAAAAATGTAAATTTAAAATAAACTAAAACAATTCAATTGTTGATATAAACAGATTAAGATACAAAACACGCAAAAGAACATATTAAAGTAACTAAAAGTTTTGTATAATTACTTTTTTCATTTTGTGCTGTTCATTATCAAACAAATACAATTTCACTTCTCACTTTCAACCTTGTTAGATGTGAGCTTGTAATAAGAAACATATTCTCTACTTTATCATCTGGTTAAAAACGGATGTCACACAAATCTCGATAAAAAAATCGTCATATATTTCTATATTTCCATGAGAATAAGACCGTATACGATTGATTTCTCTTAAACCATATCATTTGTATCAAATATTGCAATGATACCTTATTGTATTAAAACAAATAGATAGAAAAAGTCCAACCTAAGGTAATATATCTGACGTTGTATCGCAGACGTAAGAAAATAGCCCCCGGTCATGTTACAAACCGCAAACGAGGCGCTGAGAAAACGGTATGTTATATGAAATAAGAAATATATAATATATGATGATATTATATTGAAAAACAATAATCAATGTGAATTAGAGGAAAATGGTCATTATTCATATGGAAGTAAATTAAGATTTACCATGCATGCACATGTCGAAAAACGTCATTGAAAAATTATTTCATTAAATAAATGTGTTAATAATAGTTTGTTTTGCAGTCCGAGTAATATAGAAAACAACATTAAGCGATGGTCTATTTTTGCAGTACTTCTGTTATTAAATTATTGAGCAAGTAATGAAAGTAGGCAAAATAACTCTTTAGAAGAGACAAACAGTATTGTCAGACCAAATAAACTTTGAGGTTCCCTAACTGTTGTCGCCTGATAACCTTATATAGATGACGGTTAGTTACTAAACTATAATTACTATTTGAATTTTGATGTTACTAAAATCTCCGGTAGGTTTGTATTTTACTGAAATATAAACGACATATATTATATATTTATTCTTAATAATAAGTCCAATTGTAAAGTACACAAACAACCTCGTAGATAGTTAGTTCTGTTGTAAAATGCATACGTTCTTGAGCTCCGGTTAATTGTAGCTAACCGTATAAACTCGATTACCGGTCCGTTGCGTTGCGGGGATCAAGGGGGAACAAGACGGGCACGACACAACCAGCCAGCCGGTAGGAACACTACCACAATCGAAACCCGACGACATCCAATTATAGTACAACTATTGTGTTCACAACTAAATATTAATATTATAACCTATGAATCGAATTCGTTAATTAAGTTTGAATTTCTGTGTGTACTATACTGTTATAAGGGATAACTTGCAGCGCGTTTAATTACTCTTATATAGATATTAATCAAAATGTTAAAAACAATACTAATGGAGACAATAAAAATCTGTCCAAAGCAATTGCTTTTAAATTAAAAAAAAGTGTTTTGCAATACTTTAATATGTATATAAAAACTTGCTTAAACTACTTGTAAAGAGACAATTTACATTTTAAAAAACATATTTATAAATCTTAACGTTAAGATTCATAGTACGTCCAACATTTAAGATTTTTTAATATGACCAATTAACACAGTATGATAATTAATACATTGATTTAAAAACCAAAACCAGTGAGGCGGTTACAAGAGAAGGTTACTTAATTGTCTCCTTGTACCACTTTCTTATCAAACGTGTTATGACATGAAAAACATACATGACAAAAACCAATGACTTATTCGATACTTTAGGTAATTCATAAATGTATATATATGTATGTAGCTATACAGATATAACCTAAGAACATAAACATGTTGAATGATTGTAACGGGTTTTTTTAATTTCATTATATTTTTCCTCATCAAACATCGGTGTTTTTACTATAGCGACGTGGCACATTGGTGGCAAACGAATGATTCACACCCAAGTCTTGTCACGTCATTTAATATAAATTTACATATGCAAATATATAAGATACATTTAAAGCTAAATAAGATTAATATTATACAAATTTTTGTTTTCTGATTTTCTTTAGTATTTTATGCTAAGCTTTGTTAACGGCGGCGCTAGTTTTTACTTAATACAATTTTAATATTTGTTTTATTAAACCTTTGATGAGCTATAAGGTAATTATTCTTCAAAACTTTTGCTCATTAAAAGTTAAACTAAGTAAAAACTAACTAATAAAATATAAATAAAAAATAATCAATACAACAGCATGGTAACATAAAAGAGTTTAAAATTGACGGAAAACGATTTTAGTGTTGCATGCTATGACTAATTTATTGTGTTAACGAAAATTGCAACAAAAGAGTACTGAAATTGACAACTTCCGTTATCGACTTGACGTTTCTGTACGGATTTAATTTTTAACAATACATATTAAATTTGTCAGATAACAGAAATGGCACCTATTTTCGGTGTAATTTTCGCGGAACTAAATAGCTTATGAATTTTATTTATATCTGCTTCTATTTTAAAAGTAAATCTTTGATATACTTTTCAAATCAAATATTGTATAGAGAATTACACACGAATGTCTAACGATCGCTAAAGTAGCGTCTAATTTGATAATCAAATCACAAATATAAAATTCTTATAGCACAATTATATAACAACTTAAATAAATTCCCTAACATGTAGTATATAACCTATTTATATATTTCCAGAGCGTGTTGACCGGAGCGTCGTCGTCAGGTCGAGCCCAGCCGGCCACGTGTCTGCTAGTGCTGCTGCTGTCAGTGGCGTTGGTAGCGCTGCCGTCCGTCCGGGACGAGGTCAGGCGCCGACCAGCTGCCACCACCACCACCACCACCACCACACCCTCGCCGGCCATCACGCGGGCACTGCTCTCTGCTACACACAGTCAGTACAACATAGACATTGTTCACTGGTATAATAGTATAGATCAATTGTAGACATCTGTGTGTAGCGTGTTGATATGGAAAATTAACAAGGATACTTGAGAAATAGAATAGAATAGAAGCATTTGAATGATGCAATTTTATTATTACATTTAAAGCATCCCATACTTGTAACATTACACTGTGATAGTCAAAGACATTATCCGTATTAATATTTTGTTAGGATATTAATCAATGGTCCCCAAGTAAAGTAATGAATCTGCATAATTGAGTCTTTTTTTTAATTGTACATTTGACCTATTAACATAATTTTGCAAGAACGTTTTTGGAAATATTATATATTAATGCATACAAAAATATTTCTGAAAGTGCTGTTACAAAATTATGTTAATAATAGGTCGAAAAAAACAAGTAAAGAAATTTCCATTTTGGAGATTCAATACTTTACTTAGGGACCGTCGAGTTTTATAAAATTGGCGTTTATGTGACTGTGTGTTATCTTTGTTGTTATCAGACGAAGAAAAAAACATATTGAGTGAGTTAAATAAACTATCAACTCGATGTCGGTTATGTAAATTGGTATTGTCGAGAAAAATAAAAGTTCACAGATAATGACAGAGCCGCTGTTTCACTTACTGTAACGTAAGACGTAAGTTTTTCAAGAAAAATGAGTAATTGAATACATTTTTATTTTAATGTGAACAATATCGGTTCAGTGTTTACGTAAGATGATAAGAAATTTTCGATTGCTGTAACAGAAATGAAAGTTTAAATGTCAAGTGAACCGTGAAATTGTATCTTTACGCTATTTACCTGACTAATAATAATCTTACACTTGACAACGGCCCGTACTTACTAAATACTATAATATATTCGTATTCATAATCTCATGTTTGATAAATTATTTTTCTTACAGAAATGGTGTTCGACGAGACGGTCATAGACGACGGGGAGTTCAACATGGACGAGCTGATAACGTTCAACAAGGCGCACTCCGACCACGACTACCAGGTGGTGAAGAACAGTGACAGGCGGACACACAGCGGATACATCGACCTCCCCATAGACGAGGACTGGCCGCCCAAGAAGAAACGGATGAAGAAAATAGAATTCGACTACGGCGACGGCAAGGACTACATACCGATAGTCACAGACGAGAACTACGAGAACGTACAGAAGACGGGCAGCGCCAGGGACAAAGACGTTAAGATAGACGATAACTATCTGACGAACACCTTGCTGTCCACTGGAAGGAAATTAGGTGAGCTCCTCGATATATTCCCTCCCATACCCGTCAAGAACGAAGATATACTGGTCGAAGAAGTAGCGGACTTCGACGAGAGGCATAACGTCACTGAAGTCAAAAGTTTCGTAGTAAATGGGACCTTAAATGAATTCTAGTATGTTTAAGATATTCCTTATACTTTATCTAAGAGATATTTTATTTTATATTTTTTTTTATACAAAATCAATATTTTATTTTTATTTTCATAATCAAAGCGATCATTTTATTGATATCGATTTAAGACGCTCGTTTCTATTTTCATTGTATAGTTTTTTGCTGTGAATGGACTTGAAATTATGTTATAGTAGCATAAGGTAGTGTGAATTTAATAGTAAGTTAGGCTAAGTATTATTTCGTTATTAAGAATAAAAGATGAATAATGAAAATGATAATTCGTTGATTTATATATTTATTTTATAAAAACGAAATTAATATATTAAAGCATCATTAAATTAAATATTATTTGTATGGAATGAGAAGCAAGTTTTGGGGAGTTATTTTTTTAAGCATTTTTTTTTTGTTAATGACTTGGTGCAATTATCTTAAGTACTGATCTTCAGTGTTAGATGTAAGCATTTTATTGTAATATTAGTTTCTACTCCTTAAATAAGATTATTTGTATCGAATCATGCGATCGTTAGATTTGGAATGAAATTGTTATACAATAAATGTGAGTCAGTAATGGGCTTTTTATGACACTGTATTGTGTTTAATTAAAGTTATCTTAACTTAGCATTTAGTTTCATTCCTTACCCTTCATTACAGTTGTATATTTAGAAAAGCTTTCCAAAAAAGTTATGAGAAATATATCACAATGATTTCAAATTCATCCGAAATTATATATATAGGAGTTTGGAACTAAGCTTATTTATTTTTTTATATAGCCATGGTCCTAGAATCTTCTAAAAACCCGCTTTGTGTTGTCTAAAGTACAAAATTTACCAAAAGGAGTTTTTTATTAATATTTTTATTCGTTATGAACTTTAGTCGCTTTTCAAAAGAAGTGAAAGTATAACGATAACACTAGATTACCTTTATAAGAACAGCTGCTCGGTAGATGTCGCTGCTAATGGTAGATCATGACTGAAGAGAGCATAAAATACAAATAATTTTTAAAATTTGAATATGTTTTAACGAAATAATCTATTTCGATAAACTTTATGACTAAGTAGAAATATTATTTATAAAACTGGGATTGTGAGTATTGACATATTTTGCAATTGTTAAATTCTTATTAAAATATCACTTTAACAACACCAAGAGCAAAAATTATAAAAAGCAAATTTACAACATGTATTTGGCCAGTCTTATTAAGATATTAAAAAAAATTATGAAAAAATTCTTACTAACTATAATTGAAACAATGAATAAAACAAATGTCTTATAATAAGCTTTATTTAATTATGAGTTAACAAATATTTTCGTATTTTTTAAAAACAGGTTGTGACCTTAACTGAATATAAGTCAAATTGCGTTTGCAAATTAACATTTTTACAGAAGAGAAAAAAAAATAAACACTGAGAACCGTCTTCTATGATAATGAATATTTATATACTTAACAATAAGAATTCAATTCAGTTTGAAAAGCATCATGTATTATAATACATAAATGTTAATAACTATATCTCAAACAAACAGCCACTCGCCCGAAGCCGACAGAACATGACTTACTTAGTAAGCGAAACTTTAAAAATTATAATTTAAATTAACTACACAGTACGATACGGGTCTGTCGGCGCACGCGAGACCTCAACACGGGCTGAGACACCCGTCTAATGTAGACGTACCGAAGGTGAGTCGGCAACAGAACGGTGCCGTATAGCGTCTGTGATAATGGAAGGTTCGTACAAAGGCGATAAATACCCGCGACCACACCTCACATTATAAAAACGACGAGAAAATCATTCGCGTCTAGAGATCACACAATTTGACTTCAAATTTCAATATCCACTCTAATTTGATTATCTATCTAGCAAATAGAAAGTAACAATTAGGTACAACTATTAATTACTTAAAGACTTAAGTTACATTCGGTTATACTGCGATGTGTACAATTTACGTTCTATTCAACGAGAGGATAATTAATTATATTTTATTTCTTTCACAATACCATATCAAAAAAAAAACTCATTTGCCTGTAAACTTTCCGTCCGTCACAGATAACATCATTCCACAACGTCACAACAAAATATTCTCATATAACAATCTCAACTTGACTTAGCCGAAATTATTTATAGGGGGGGGGGATAAAGTTGTGATGTCTAAATTATGGGTGACTTATGGAACACACCATGAAAAATAGCCAATATCAGGTAATTACAGACAAATCTTTTAGTATAGTCCATGGACACCGTATAGGCCACACTTAGTACACTAGACACACACCGCGGTGTTACTCACAATCACAATACAAACCCTTAATCTATCACGACTTTAATATTTCCACTATCTGTTTTATCCAAGCTAAACACAATCGTGTCATCCAAGCTGTTACACGGATCGTTATCTCAATGCAAGCATACACAGTATTACAAAATATATGAAACCAAATGGCCAGGTGCTGTTCGTTCCTCAGTCTGTTAATACTACGTTATTCCGAACATTCCGATACAAACCTCGGCCACACACAGCGACCTCTGATAGATCTTTATATTGCTATGTAATATATATTTATTATACAAATTGACAGAATCCGCGATGTTCTAGCGTCGTTCCAATCAGTCTTGGGAGTCAGTAACGTGTTCACGGGTCACCGATTGAAACAACTCATATATTTTTTTCATATAGCTATTGTAATGTAACACATAAATTATTGCACGCTATAAATAACATTAGTCCAACTGCGACCACCTCGGCCTCGGCCGACATCACACGGCATCATGTATCGTATGAATGATATTAGTTTTTCCCTAAACACTTCACTAATTCTATATCAGGCATAAATAGAACATAGGATATAACGCGGCCTCACTATAGGAACGGAGCCAATTAAATAATGTACGCACAAGAAATCAACTTACTCATACAAATGACTAAATAAAATCTATATTATGAATAACGATCTCATTGGACAGTGTTTCATCGTTTCAGTTCAAGCCAGTTTTTTTAATTCTATAAGATTTTTTCTAGAAATCTCTCAATTACTCACACGTATTGCAAATATGTCGGTATCAAAATAAAAGAGAAAACACCATCCAAAGAGATGATATAACTTAAAATAGTCATGTTTTTTTTTTATTTTATGGTAATTGTTACTTAAAAGAATAATTACAGGCTGGTTCTATATTAATGAACTCGCAGCTAACTGCACTAACCTATAAATATATATATATATATTTAATCTATATATGAAAATGTACTGTTAATTTGTTCGCGTGATCTGGAATGAATTCTCGTGATGGTGAGGTGAAACAAAACAATCTCAATACTAAATTAATACACGGACGGGAACAAAATATATAAGAGCATTCTATGAAAGTCTATGAAACTAGGAAACCTATGAAATTCGTTTGGAAGAATTCTATTTTCATAATAACTATAATGTTCGGAAGGTTTGACACTAAATAAACAGACGGATACTAGAAAAAAAAACATGCTTGCATCATAAAAAATAACTAAAAAAATTATCCCATCGCGACCCATTATAAGAACTGACAGATAAGGTCTCGCCTCCACAGATAACAAAATAATTTAATTATCTATAACACTTTAATATCTGACTGTAGGTTTATTGTACATTATTAGTTGGACGTCATCAAAAATGTAATTTCCATTAAAATGTTACATTTCACTTTGCCCTTACTAATAAAAACGTTTGGTCCATACATCCCCATGACACGCTACAGTATAACGACCTCGGACAATTTTTTTATTAATAAGGCTCTCAAAGTACACTTAATATAAATACAACTAGCTGCCATGCCAATCGAAACTAAAACTGTTACTATTAAAAAATATGATATCTATATACTTGTTTTGATTATTAAAATATATGTTATACATGATTAATTAATTATAGAAAATAATATTAATGAATTCGGCGTGCCACAAGTATAAAGCGACGTATATAAACAAATTTTGGTAACACTATGCCGTTACAGTGGATCATAAACGTCCGTTACACGTGATGCCGCTGACTTCATTACTAAATTCCAATATTCCAAAAAAATTCCAGACTACTTTCCATTTTCCAATGTGCACCATAAATTCATAATGTACATTATATTAATTCCATATAATCTTGTTATCAATAGTAATGATGTCAGCTATATGAAGTTATCTGATACTAAATGTCCGTGCACATGAATAAATGCTCTCATTCGTTGAATTAGGGTTGCCACCATTGTAAATAATACAATTAAAAATTTTGTAAATGTTATTATTACATCAAAATATTCATCTAAGAGAAATTAAATTAAATGAAATGTTGAAGAACGCCAATATTTGTAAACATGAAATCATAAATAATATAATGATAGTGAATTCAACAAAAAAATACTAATCTTCATATGAAGTACAAGACCGCTTAATACTAATAGGCCTTCCAGATTTCTATTGAGCAATATCCAACTGTAACAGACAGACTCTTTGGATTAAATGTGCTTATTTAGTCATTAAGTAAGTCCATTAGAGTTTGAGAAGGACTCATTAATAGCTCAGTACAAACAAAATAATAATAGAGAAAATAAAATCTATAATCATAATGCAAACATGTTAATAAGTATCGCGTAAATGTAAACTGTGATATTGGCAAAAAATCAATTAAATTTATCCAACGCTGTTTAATGAACAGCTAATTCATTATCAAATTTGACAAATTACATTATCGAAACATCAAAATTGATAAACCTACTTCACCGAATTATCAACGGTGACAACCATAAATTAGTTAATCGTCAAAGTTGACAACCCTAAATTAGAGAATCATCAAATTTGGCAACCCTAAATTAGTTGATCATCAAGGTTGACAACCCTATATCATTGAATCATCAAAGTTGACAACCCTAAATCAATATACCGTTAACATAAAGCAACGTGTTTCATACATTATAATATATAAATATATATTATATTATTGTTGTTGTGAGTGTTGTTTGTCAGCCGTCGGTGTGACGTCACTTGTACGCGCGGGTCGCGCACTTCTTCTTTTTGCGTTTGAAGAAACAACAGCACCTGGAATAAACGGATTGCCTTCATGACGATTTTTTTTATAGTCTGCCGATGACCCATTTATTAATTTGGATTAACAACCAAGCCAATAAGCTATACCGGCCAAAAGTTTGAGATTACTTGTGAGAATATTTGTCACCAACAAAAATTACGTTT
>DVQP01002019.1:0-13503 GCA_018231745.1 Danaus eresimus
TACCTTGCATTATCCTGACATGATGCAACAGATCATTTTTAGAATAGATCTCTCAGAAGTAGCGTTTGGTTGAGTATTTTTAAAAGAATAAATAACTACGGAAATAAATAAAATAAATATTATTTTGTTACCTCTTACCTAATTAAATATTTTATTTTATTTTATGGTAAAATTAAGCGCCTTTACGCATATTAGAATGTAATTTTGATTTTATATAGAAAAATGGAGAATAAAAGATTTTGCCGATGAGCTATCCCACATAAAATTACCAACATATTTTAGAAAATGATAATACATTAAACCAGTCACTAATTTAAGGACATAGAATCGCAAGTCACCTTGATCTTACAAGAAGTTTTTGAAGAAGATCAATCCAATTTTAGAATACAAATATTGTAACGATATGTAAGAAAGAGAGGTGTCCAAAGTTAATCAGAGGCTACTCGAAACCCTTTTACCTTTCACATAATGAGAAAATAATAAGAAAGTCTCTGAGACTGTATATCAGACTAAAGATTAAAATTATATTTATATTAAAACAGAAGGATCGTCATTTTGTACTAATTCACTTGAGTCGTTAGTATAAAACTCTACGAATGCTCAATTAATTAAATAAAGATGTTCGTTAAATTTTAATGTTGTTTGAAATCGCCGAAGAGTTTTCCCAAAAGTTATTCACGTAAATAAGATACTTTGCGAAGGAAAAACAAATAAGTATACAGATATTATAGCAAAGGAAAGATTTATAAATATTATTTTCTCAAATGTTTTGAAATACCTAGCACACACTAAAACATATTTAAGTTTCAGATAAGCCTGTAGACCATGTATAGAATAATATTTTCAGGTTTGAAAAAAATTGTAAAATCATATTTTATTTTTAAATTTTAGGAATTCTAAAAACAGGACCTCTTATATAAATCGGACTCAAGTCTTGTTAGTAAAGAGCTCTAATATATGCAAGAGTTTTTACTTAAACTACAGACTTCTCCTGGAGATCAAAGCAGAAGAAAACAGATTGATGACGGAAGGCGAGATAAAAATGATTAAGTTAAACACATAATTTTTCAACTGTTATCGAATAAACTATAAGAACGTCGAGCTGTATGTTCTAAGGGCAAGGCAAGGGCAAAAATTCTTCATATTTGTGTTAATACTATAATTTTAATTTGTAAGTATGGACTTATAAAGACATAAAATGTTTTTACATTATTATTCTAAATTCATAACAATAGCGTTCAGATCAAAGTAATTACTCGAAGTCTGTTTCCAAATTTTAATGTATATTCTGAGACACATACATTTCATGTCTACTCTTTAAGTAAATATCTTATATGAAAATAATAAGAAACTATATGAACTGCTCAACGGAAATATATAATAAGATATGAATATATTTTACAGTAGAAAAAAAGATCACATTTTTTCATATCCATAAAATAAATTTAAATTAAAAAAAAAATAAAAAGAATAAAAAGTAAAAAAAATTAAATAAAAAACTATTACTGCAAGCTGTAAAGGTAAGTGAATATAATTAAAAAGTAACTGCGTAATATTTTAAATCCAATTGAACTTTTAATATTTAAGTACAAATTTATAAGAATGTAACATCATAATTAGTTTCCTATTTGTACAAACAACATATTGACAAAAACTATGTTTCATTAATTTTGTTTCTAGACCTACTATAATAAATATTTACAAACCTACTAAATATGTATTTACACGTTAGATTATATTATTTCATTGAAATTGTATCAAAACAAAGGTGAAGATTTTAAAAGTAAAACCAAATTTTATAAATATTCATTTTTAGTAAAGATAAAATTCCATAGGTAAAAGTTAGGAAATTTTTACTTGAGTCGGTAAATGAAAACATCTTGCTTATGTTTTACGGAATAACTTTTAAAGATGCCGATATCAAAAGGATTTCAAGACAGGAGGGATACTGAGGAGCAAGTTTCTGGATTGGAAGCAAGTACATATTATTGCAAGTTTTTGTATTTTAATTTGTATGCGTTAATATATTTCATAAAAAAGCAATTATGACAAAGGTTGTTCTATAAACAAAAAACTATTATAAATATTATATTAAATAACCATTGACTTATACATTTTGTATATAATGCAATATTGTTACTTTACAAAATATGCCTATAAATTTATTGTCCTCAAACTTGGTTTTATATATTTAAAATCGTCTGTCAATGAATAGGAAGTCAAAGAGCTAAAGAAGATCATTCGTGGTTCTTCTACGAAATTCATGTTCAATTTGCGTAGTAAAATTTTAACTAAAATTCTAAAAATAGTTAACTTTTTGCACATAGCTCATTACTTCTACTTTTGTCATGGCTTATGGTATTTTATTTAAATTTAACAAATAAATAACTTTCCATTTGTTATATATTATAAGAAATATGATGCTTTTCTAAAAATAGATGACTCTACGTATATATTTTTGTTAGTAGTAAATCGAGTTGGGTGTTATTTTATATTTATTGCCGGAACAAAGTAAGCCTTTTACGATCACATAAATCAATAATATGAAGACAAAAAAGACAGCGTAAAAAATAAAATTTATAAGTAAAATGTTGTGAATAATATCAATATCTTTTAAATTATTTTACAGAGTCCTCGATATCGGTTAAAGAGAAAAATATTAAAATTGTAAGTTGTATTATATTATGAGATCTTAGATTTTCGCGAGACATTTAAATGAAACTAAAATATTTCGGATTACTACGCGATTTTTAATTAATTTAAAAACTACATTGTATTATAACTACTATATAACTACTATTTGTATATTTTTTTTTTCGAAAGCGCTCTTTCACATGCTTCGTAGAAATTAGTTGAAAAACTCAAACATGTAATTAAATGCAAATGAAACTTTTTAAATTTCTGTACAAGGAAAATGAAAAATGACTTTTTATTTTACTTTTAACTTTTATTTCATCTCATAATCCTTAAACAGCTTTAATTTTTAATATTACAAAAAAACTCCTTTTTATTTATAAAAATCGGACCAGTTTTATTAACAATTACCTTTTTTTTTCTATGTCTATCTTCTACAAATGAGATGTTTATCTTCTATAAATCTTTGTTTAGATAGTTTGAAGAAAACGTTAAGTAGTCCAAGATTCTTAGAAGGAGATAAAGAAATTAGACAAAACATTATTCCCTATTCTAGGTGGTTTATACACATAACTAGTAATGATACTAATTCTATGTGTACAAACGTTTTGAATTTCATCAGGACTGAAGACTGGCCGTCGTCTAGTTTTGATCTTAATGTATTTGATTATGATATCTGCCATGATATCTTACTCTTAGAAACTTTGGAGTGTTTAAGGCCATTAATAGGTTTGATAGTGAGAATATTTTCCATCGAAATAGGGCTTGCTGCTATTAACAACTACCCTCGCCATTTAAAGGACGGGCTGCATGGCAGTAATAATAATTAATAAAAAATACAATGAAAAAGTTGATTTGCTCTGTAACAATAATTTTAGTAAGACTAAAAATGGGTCCTTTAAACATACCGAGTCCATTCCTGTAGAATATTCTCAATGTTTTATTTAGACAAGAAAGAGTATTAAGAAGTCAATTGAATTTATAAAATATATTATAGGTTTTGGTTACAATTGTGTTTTTTATTATTCTGGATAAAACTCATATAAAAAGTATGTGCCTGCGAAAACATTATAGCAGATGATGAGATCTAAGATATTCCTGAGTATTTATTAAAATAAAACTAATATCATTGGATTAACTACGCCTTTATAATTATTTTTAACAACACACTTACTTTGCAGCAACCGAATCGTCGCGGGTATGCTTTTAAATATAGTTATAAACAAATAGCAAATCCGAAAATAATTAGTTTTATTCAATTATAGCAGATGTTTAGGTTGTATATTCTAGAATAATATTTCAATAAACATGGATTATTTCATTAATAGGTATTGTATTTATTTTTACGACGTTTCTTTTATCATAGTAATTATTAATTCACCTAACAGTTACTAGTAATAAATACAATCACAATTTTTGTTTTTTCAACGAATGGACATACCTTTGTTTCTTATTTTTGTGGAAAACTAATTTTATGCGTTTTAAATTTTCAATCTCAATATTCGAAATGAAAGTTGCCTTCTTATTCGTAAATTATTTAAATGCAATATCTCAGTTATGTCACAAGTTGTAGAGGACTTATAAAGTTGTCTAAAAATAAGGTTGTAGGAAATATTCTTAAGTTATTCCCAAATGAGACTTGATATTCTTAATTAAGAAAAAAAATATATTCTTATCTGTTGCTAATTATTTAAAGATTATAATAAATTTCATACTACAAATACGTTTTGAACTTTAAAATATTTGGCTAATGTGCAAGAATTATCAGTACTATATTTTACTTAAAACTCTATAATGTAATAAATAATATTCGAGTACAAAGTCAATAGGTTGAATCGAGGTTCAATAAGAATATAATTATTAAACCTTTTT
The DNA here is from genome assembly GCA_018231745.1 of Danaus eresimus. NCBI lineage: Eukaryota > Metazoa > Arthropoda > Insecta > Lepidoptera > Nymphalidae > Danaus > Danaus eresimus. The sequence continues at coordinate 4,507 of DVQP01002019.1, forward strand.
GCTTTGTGATAAGGAAATGTTGCTTCAACGAGTAAGTTTTGGAGGGGGAAGGCTCTTGCGCAGTTTGATGCGAGTCATCATATACAACACGCGGTTTTAGAGATAGGAAGTTTTAAAAGCGATATAAAATACAAGTGAAAGTGATATCAACGTAATATGGACAGTTTTACTTAATAGAGTTTAAATCACCATTGCGATGTAATATTGTAAAGTAAACGATGTTATTTATCTCGAATTTATCAAGTGATAATAGACTCTATGGACATGAGTTTTGATGTATAGTTGTGTGTTTGTGCTATTGATCAATCTCAGGCATTCAGTGAGTAACAACATGTATTGATATTATTGGACTTTAGTCACCTTTATATAATTAGCTTTTATTCTTTATTGTTTTATTGATAATAAATGTTTGTAGATATGTTATTTTTTTGTAAAGACTCATTCACAAGAAATGTAATTAATGAAAAAACACTTCCTTATTATTAAGGTTAAATCCGCATGGAAGGGATTGAACTCGATCGTGATGTTCAAGGTCTTAGGTAAATTTTATTTAGATAAGCCGTTTTAAAGTCAGTTTTAATATCATAGTAATAAAGCTTTAATTCTTATAAATATATTTAAACTGTCCGTTAATGAGTCAATGATTAAGCTTTTTTTTATTCAGTAATAAAATAAGTAAAAGTAAAGTTTAATGTATTGAAATACTCTTTGGGAGTTTCTAAATCCATACGTTATAATTTATGACGAAAATATGTTCGATTAAAGGTTTACAAATAAATGTTCCGAAATATATTCCTTCTATGCGTAGATGTATGTTATGCAATAATTAAATTTGTTTCTACCGATTGCTATTGGTGTAAGCTTTAACTTAGATCTCTAAAATTCACGCACGAAATGACTAAGAGCTATATTATTTTGACAAACTTGTATGCATATACATTCTGAATGTGGCATGACAAATGGAAGTTCGTGTAATATATGTACATTATACTGCTTTGAAACAAGAACACTGATGTATAATGTATTAGAAGGAAGAACTATCTACCATCCTAGAATGGTCCAGAATCTATCTTGTACTAATTGAATAGCAAATTCATTATCATTTGTTACTGATTGTAAAGGAAAAAAAAATAAGTAAGTGCATACATTATTGATAGGATAAATAATGTCTGACTGTCTCCAAGTTTCCTGTTTGAGTTATTTCTTAATTGTTTTTAAATGACTTTCAATCACCTTATCATCTTTGACTTATGAAATACCGATAATAATCCAAGCTTATAACGTCAGATATTGTTTATTAAAGATCTGGTATACAATTTATGCCATAATTCATTTAGTATTAGAAATAAATAAAAGTTCAAGAAAGAAAATGGAGAGTGCATAGATATCCGTATTGCTTCTTCTTTGATGAAAAGATTTTCATCCAAACCTAGAGATAATAAGCAAGATTCTACATTACGAGGTGTTAATGTTATTTAGTTAGTATTCCTTTGGAGCGATACATCACTCCCCTATACGATATTATTAACTTGTATCAGTACAATGGTTTTGATTATATTTAACTTTTATACTGCTCAGCGATTAGAGTAATCTATGGACTCTCTTAGTATAAACCATTTAAAGCTAATCCCGGGCTATCTAAGGTTCGAGAAGGATTCAACTAATGGACGTTTTCTAAATCCTCGGTCTTGATGAATCAAATCGATCTTATAGTCTTCAAGTCACTTTAAAAGCTGTAGTTTTTATGATAATAGAGTAAGTTAAACGAATTGTTTAAAATTATTGAATTACTTCACAGCATTTTTTTTAATTTTTAAATTACAAAGCAGTTCCGGATATGATGAAGGTTTTAGTAAAAATAATTAATACCAAACTGTTGAAATTGTGTCATTTAAAGTGTTTATAGTTTTTATATAATTTTTTTCACCTCTACTGCACAAAACACAGTGTGCTTAGCTCGTTTGTATTGTCAGTCTTTACCATAAGTTAACTTTATAGGTTTTACTTTCATATTTTGAAGCGCATGCCAACAATTTACAAATGAAAAACTTAGTACCCAGTATTTATGTTGACACTTCTAATAGACGTACTAACTAGTAGTGAAGACTCCTAACAATGTAGCTAAATGGAAAGGGCCGAGTTACAAATCTGACTCTCTTATGGTTTAGTACAAACTTGTTTAATTGATAAATATACTACATATTTATCTTGGTATCCTTATTTAATAACATCAGCTAGGGTAATCGATAGTACTGTGTGTAACACTTATTTTATAATAAAAGCAATTGTATGTACAAAGATAACAAAGCTTTGCAAATCAACACAGGCTATACAGATATTAAATATGTCCTACATAGGAAAGTATGAAAGGTCATAAAAAGTCACATACTAAAGGAAACCTGGTTAATAGAAAGAGGCAAGCGAGATTCCAATATACAGCTGGCGTTCCGTAATTTCCGTTCTACGGATTCTTAAATTATTATTGTCTTATAGGTATTAAAATTTAAATACAATATATTCATAGTTTATTGATTATATATTTCATTCATAACAAAAAAGAGTTAAACTCATTCGATAAGAAATTGTTAAATAAATATTAACAAAATGCAAAAGGGAATATATAATCATATAACAATTAATTCTATAAATGTTATAAATTACATTACTATATTTTAAAATTATCTCCTCAATCCATTACTTTTCCCAAGAATTTACATAAGTTTTTCTCTAAAAGAATTTATTGAAAATTTTATAAATATATATTTTTTATTTCGTTGAAAATTTCATAACTTTGCTGTTATTTTAAATATAAAAAGTTTTTAAATTTTTTCGATAATTGTTTAATGTACCGAATAACTCAAATTTGTATCAAATAATAAAATAAATTTGTTTCAACCAGTTTTATGAATTCTGCAAATTAAATTACCTTTACTACAGTAGCTTAAATTATTAATTTCAATTATTTAGTAATGTTTTACTGGAGCTGAGAAATTAAAATTACTTTGAAGCATTGTTTGCAGTCATAAATTTATAATCAAACAAAGAATCTAATTATAAAATGAGGCTTACATACTCTCCGCTGGTAGCAACATTTAAGTGACATATTAGATTTCCGAGTTGTTATATGGCACGAGTTTTTGATCTTGTGAGATTCATTTGTAATTCTTTATATCTGGCAATACGCAAAAACTGTTTTTAAAGTAATATTTAAAAAAAATAGCATACTTAATTATCTCCTGTAAAATCAGTTCACAGTACTATCGATGAGTGTTATATCTCTAGCGTCACTATCAGCTTCGTCATAAATAAAAAGACATAATCATGTGTATATTTAATTGAACGAAAGTAAACTCAAAATAGAAACAAAAGTCACAAACGTGTAGTTCCCCGAAAAGCTGAGAGTTGGCTGACCTAGAAAACAGATCTACTTATTTTTTACTACAATTTTATCGACTTTTACATCAATATTAACCAGTTAAATTAAGTGACAGGAAAATTAAAGGTAAGAGATTGTTGTCTTTGTTAAAGTCAATGGGGCCTCGATGATGTTCGAACAATGCTATGTTTTAAGTTTTGTTTTCGGATTGTTATTATTTTAATCTTCACAAATTTCTTCATAGAGATATAAATTTTAAAAGTAAATTACAAAATATAGAAAATAAACAGCATTGTACATTCACTTAAATCCTTTCTTATGGTTATAAATTTATTTGAGATTAAGTAAGATGTGCTAGCAAAATAACATACCCTTAATGTAAAATTTATTTAACAATACATATTTTCTCGTGTAAGACGTGAACATGACGATTAATTTTGTATGTTGAAGTAACTTACCTTATACAAATACCCGACAGATACATTTATCAATAAATATGTTTTAATCAAAGTAATAAGGAAATATTAATAGTTGTATAAGTTTATACTTTTTGCGAGCTTGTCTTCATACTTAGATGATATGTCCTCTTATAGCATGAATCTCGTAAATTTAAGTTTAGAAATAAGATGACAGCTGAATTTAATGAAAAAGATATTTTTGAAGTAAAATTAAACAAGAATGTTATAATTACTGTGAATAGAAAGTTACTTTCTTTTTAATAATTGTATGTAGCCATAATAAAAATTATATTCTAACATTATATGGTCTGTGAAATATATGCACAAGATTATTTGAAAACTAAGGAAAGATCTACATGTCTTTAATCTATTGGTATCGCATCTTTATGTGAAGAAAAGAAAGAAACATTCCTAAGATAAAATCTTAAAAGTAGCGTATGGCAAAAGACAATTCTTTTATAGGCCTTTAATGGAACAAGACCATTAATTTTTCCTTAATAGATGCAATTAAACGTGAAGCTTCAATAAATTTTAATTTGTTTAAACTTTAAACCTAGTATTAGCATCATCAAGCTCTTTAGTGTTCTCCTGGAAGCTAACCGCGACTCATTACTTTATTAAGTTGTTTTCAAACAAATCTCAGCTTTAACATCCATGAATGTTTATTGGCAATGAATCCCAAATTGTGTAATCGGTCGCACAGTAGTGAATAAAGAAATATATTCTGTATTTGTATGTCAATAAAACACAATTTTGCTTCACTTAATAAACTAGTTGACTTTAGATCCGTTTATAGATGGTGTTGATGTAATGCCTTTTTTAAAGGACAGACAGGCGGATCTGTTGAAACTGTTTAACGATTTGATATTTTATTGAAACGTCACGGTCTTTAAACTTTTTTTATAAACGCAGTTCCAATTAAAACGAAAATTTATTATTTCTTTGCTATTTTATATTTCTTTGGATACGTTTTCCGTGTAGAAAGTAATAAGTAATTTGATATGAGAAACGGTTACGTATCTTTTTTCTATTCGAGTGTTCTTATTGGAGCTCATTATAAATATGTATGATTCGAAATATTTGAGACTAGAATTAAGTAAGATTATACAGAATTAAAATAAATTATACAGGATATTGTTATTTTGTTACTATTAATCATTAACCTTAATGTAATTTATAAAATAGTTGAGTTACAATTATGAAAACTGTAGTATTGAGATAGGACACTGTTTGTATTTAATTATTTATAATATAATAGAAATTTTCATTATATTAACAAATAATTTTATAAATTCTTGATAATGAATATATCTCAGATTAGATGATTAGTAATTACAATAAACAAGTTACTCGTTTTCCTATTAAGAGGTACGTAATATGTTATAATTAAGGCTGCCGCTCAAAAACATCGCATAATAAAGTCTCTAGGGCCCTTACATAGCAACGAATTTCATTATATCATTCGGTAGAAGTACTTATGGATAAACCAATAATATAAATAAAACAAAAAAACAAGTAAATTATATAACATAATATAAATGATTTTAAGTTTTTAAACTAAGTAAATACTGGCAGTTAAATTGTGAGCAATTTATTGTTTTATAATAATTTGGACCACCATTTACGGTATGCTGCCATATTAGATTACGAAGAGGTGATGTCACAGAGTTAAAAATGTAATATTGTATATACTTAAATAATATTAGCCTAAATGGTCGAATATCTCTTTCGAAATTAGATTCTGAGAAATAAAAGTTCCATCTTCGATTTAAACGCACGTAACCCTTGCTTTTGTATTCGGTAGAATACTCCAACTGATATTACACCGACTTTTAGAATTAAGCATGAAGTCCTAAACATTTAACCAATTATTATACAAAGTAACTTTTACGAAAGATTCAGCTTAATCGGTTGAAGATATCCAGTTCAAAATAAGGTTGTAGGATTTGACCTGAGCAAAATACTTACATTCATACACATATCCCTACATACATACACATACATTGTAGTTTAAATTTAAGCTTGTAAAAATTTACAGACTTCATTTATTTATATTTTACAATATTATGTCATACTTGTACATTTTTGTAGTCTTTTCCATAACATTCAAGCTGTTCTAAATGGACCTACAAATTATTCAAAGTCCTAAATTAACGATGACAGAGTAAAACTTAAAAGTTTCTCGACCATCAAAGTTCCAATTTCAATTACGTACCGAGCCACTGTCAGTTCTCCAATTAATTTGTGAAGTCAGCCAATTTAGTATGTAAAGTTATTTTTCAGATAACATTCTATTATACGTGTCTATATAAGTACATAAGTATCGTCAATCTATGTAAGCTCATTTTCTAATAAACTTGGGGTCTGCCTGTAGCTATGATTTGATATCCTATACGAGATTTATTACCATATCAGAACCCTTAGCTAAAAGGGTAATTCGTTACAATTTTGCTACAGACAGGCAAAAGTTTTTTTTCTTAGAGTCTAAATTTTAAACACAGTGTTCGAACTATATTGTCTTAAATCGTAGCATAATGTTAATATTTCTGAACACTATTAGCAAGGTCGTGTGACGTTGCAGTTGAAAATAATATATATATTTTTTCCTAACTGTTTCAAAAAGGAAATAATATTGTTAACAGAACAAAATAAATTGGTTAAATTGGTTTCTGTTTGTGGAATTTTAATTGATGAATTCTTATAAGCTAAAGCAAAGTAGCAAAACATACGACAGCTTTGATCTAGCACTTTTATATTCAACGAAATTTTAATATAATATTCAGGGAAAATTTCGAAGGTCATTTCAATATCATGCACGTGTTTCATTGTTAGAAAAGGCTTAAACAATATCTCTATTGAATATCCCAACTCTTAATATAGTAATTGTAAGCGTATGTTATGTAAAATCATCGGACTGACTTCGATATCAACCATTGTGTAAACAAACTTACACACTGAAACTGATAGCTTTGCTGTTTATTTCGGATGATTTCATGCCTTACTTTTATATAAACTTATACTGTAAGTAAAATATTATTTGTAAGTAAATTTGTAGTGATAGAAGATAAAATGTTATTTTAATGGAGTCAATTGCGAATGTTCCGATTTTTCCTTAATTACATTACATTCTTAAATTTTAGTAGACAAATCTCATATTATTTAAAATCATTGGGTTATTTGATGTATTTTACAGCTATTATACATTTTCTTGAAGTTGATATGTATCACTAAGTATTTTAAATGTTATTTTTTTTAACAATTAATTATAATTATTAAGAAGTAATATAAGGTTATAAAAATTCTTTCTTCCCAATGATTATTTATATTATTTTTTTAAATTATTAATTAAAGGAAGGGTATTAAAATAAATTTCATTTTAATTCATGACATATGTAAAACATTGTGTTTTGAAACCATTGTTTATTTCTGATTGGTGAAACATGAATGCCTCACGTGTTCCGGCGTAGAGGGTTCAGGATTATATTATACAGTGAAATTCGGATTCACTGATATGTATGTATTATTTGTTTGGCTACAAATGTACAGAATTTAAATCGAATGACAAAATTATCTATTCCATACGAGAAAATGTTTTGATGAACCTTTTGTCTATTGCTTAGATTACGAGTTTCATTCTTTCTTTAATCTAGTATTCAATTATACATGATTATATAGATTATTACATTATATGCGTATAATACATAAGACATTTTTGTTGATTATTTAAAACTCACAACTTTCCATATGTGATTTTTATAGACAGCCAAATAAAAACCTTCTAAGTTGTGAAGTTTCTCTTTATTTATTAAGATAGGTACTCACGATTTCGTGACTTAAGATGAAAAGATTTACACTTTCATTGCTTGTTTGCTTTACGAAGACATTTGTTGTATTTGCTTGTACTATTTGTACGCATTACATATACTTTTTCTATCAAAAACTAAAATTATTCTATATAAAGAATAATTTTTATGCAATGTTTTTTTATAAAACATATAATTATTATAAAACTATTGTAATAATTCTGCCAGAGATGGCTGGAGACCCAATTAGGAAATGAATATGAAATCTCCCCTTGTTACTTTTACTTGATGCAAGATACATATTAAATTAAACCATTTTTAATAAACATTAAAAAATTAAGAGTATAAAATTTTAATATTAAATCTACTAAGCAATCTACTTTTATGACATTAGGAATTTTCATCTTAAAATATCGAGATCCGGCAATAAGTCGGGCAGTGCTTAAACTTGCAAATCGGTATTCATAATACGTCTTCGCTACTTACTCTAGTGAAATAGTGGCTATCCCCGTAAAATGTTTTGAACCGTATAAGATATAGTAAGATAAAAAAGCAGTGGAACAATAAATAAAAGAGGTTTCTTTATTTGATACCCACAATAGTAATAATAGCTGACCAAAAAGAATTTCATGTTTTCGTCCCTTGTATTCTGACTTTCATCCTTTATTTAACGTGAGAGACCAAACACGTGGGGCAGGACGACCATATTTTGGAGAAAATATTTAATAATTCCTTTATTTTGTATTAATATAAACCATTCTTGTTATCGACACCATATATCTCATCCCTTTGAAAATATCATCTAAACACAACCAATTATTCAGTTCAGTCGATTTATTCCAATGTGTAATTTTTAGTAAGTTTTGACGTATATTTATTTGATGCTATTTAAGCGACAGTATCGGTTTTTATAAATAGTTTCCGTCTTGTATTATAAACAGATACTAAATAATATAGAATCTAGCTTAGATCGACATCATTACGACCTGCTACAGCCTCCACTATTCAATGTCAATCAGATGTTTTAGAGCTCGATGCTTGGTTTGCGCAAACACGTGCAGTGGTCAGTGACTTTAACGGTAGCGTCACCGTCATGCTATTCACTTACTTAATTCCTGAATCAAATATGTATTGAATTAAAAAATATATATGACATGAGATATAAAATTATAAGTACTCAAATAACTTGGTCCCACTATCGCATGGCATTTTCATAGTCGTGTAGCATGCATGATAATATAAATCTATTTTAATTTATTTTATTTTTTTATTTATTTACATTGGATCCCTTTCAACTAAATTACTAATTTTAATGAAGGAAATTGTCTCTATGACACGAGTCTTCATACAAATAAAAAAA
>DVQP01002020.1:0-13499 GCA_018231745.1 Danaus eresimus
GGGTCGTGTGGGGTCCGTCTCCGGGCGACGGCGATCAGCGCTCGTCCTTGAACCGCCGGTAGATGGACTGCACGTACGTGAAGACGCACTTCCAGTCCGGCTTCCGCATGGCGACCATGTCGTCCACGTCCAGGAGAGGGTAGATGCCCGCCTTCTCACTGAAACACGTTGCATATGTATACAATACGGAAATCCAGAAGATATTTATCAAACAATATGATGGTCGAGTTTGGAAGATTATCTTCAAATGGTGGTTCACTTGAAAACCTGTGGCACACGTGTAAAGTGCTTTTATTAAAGTTAGAAGCTGGGAGGTTATAATCTTTAATGTTTTTGAGCAAGGTGTTTGTGATGAAGTATTACTCTGCAATTTTGAAGGCGAGCGTGAAGTTGTGTCGGCGGGATTCGGCCGAGAGCGAGGAGTAGTCGAAGGCGTCCGGCAGGAAGTGATGAAGCAGCGCGCAGAAGGCCAGCCCGTCCGACCAGCTCGTAGAGAAGTTCTCCAGGTTCACATTCTGATACCAACCATCACCGATCAATTATATAAGAATATGACACATGGTGTTTGTATTCCTAACATAAGAATACAATATTTATGAAGGACACGCAATATATTGATCCTTTGAGTCATTCGTTTTTCTCTTTTTCAAGACGTATTTTAAAAACAATTTTGTTAGGAACACATCAAAGAAGGTTTGTTACCTCGTTTGACCTTCAATTCAAGTTGACGTCATTTTTGAAACAGATTTCACAAACATATCATGCAGTTTAGTTACACAATAAACTTTTAATTAAGTTATGCTTATTGTCGATATCTTCATGTCTTCGTTTCAGTTTCGGCTGCTATTCAATATTAATATTAAAGTATAAAAACATTTCATCGTACTCTGTTAGTTATTTTTATATTGATTATAACACCATCCATCGGTCGTCCTTCCGGAGCTTCCATAGCTTATGTCGTAAGTTTTTTAGGCGACGTATTGGACCAAAGTAATACGATTTGGTGATACAATACATATATATAATATATTCGAGCATATATATAGAGTATAGCAAGCGTCAAATAAGCGTGGAGTGTATGAGTGGCGAGGGCGTCCGCGTGGTGTGAGCGTCGTGTGAGGAGTAGGCTCCTGAACGTGAATATACTCTGAAGACCCGCAAGCCCCCCGGCTGTGGGCATGTCCTCTGGACCCAACGGATATCACCGCGGAGGGTGACAACCCCCGAAACGTATTTGGGATTGTTTTAGTGACCAGGGTGAACATAGAGGGGGTGAAGGGGGTTTGGAAGAGCGGGGTGTGGGGGTCGGAGGTTTGGGGGGCTGTGCGGAGTGAGCGGTACCTCGTAATCCCGGGTCTTGTCGCGACACCACTGCAGCAAACGTTCTTTAATAGTGACGGCGCTGGCTTGCAGCGCGGGGTCCGTGAACTTGAAGTATGGCTGCGACGGAGAGCCCGGGCTCTGCGGACTCTTGGGCGAGCTACAATGGGGCTTCAGGTTAGTGTTCCGGAGTCTGCCTCGCCGCCCGACCATGGACTAACGATATTAGAGCCAGTGCACTCACAATGGGCTGTGCTGTTATCATTGCCGAGTGATATGGAGACTGTACACCGGGTGTGTGACTTGGAATATGTTCTGTGATGATAAGAGCTCGCGGAGTTGTAAGACATTGATGTTAAGAGAGCCTTGACAGAGTGGTAATACGGTTGTTATAAATAAACATTCAAGGATCGAAAAAACAACAGCAACTTATCTTCTTTCTCATTCATAATATAAGTGAACAGTTATCGGCGATAAGTTTTCCCATTGAAATAACTCCGTGAGCGCTTACGGAAGCGATGCTATGATGCCGCTAATTTACAATGAGCCCACTAATATATTTGATATTAAATGCTTTTACCTATTCCATAATGTATCCATAGCTTTGGCAGCTAAAATAAATAAATACGTGGCATTAAATATATAGATTGAAGCAGATTATATGTATCTGTAGTATCTTTCTTGTCGAGTACTGGCGGAATATTCGAGTATTGGTTGAGAAAAGTTTTGTAAGAGTTCACGCGGTAGAAGTATTTTATGTAATATGTAAATATTTATAATGTAGGATAGGATTGACATGTAGGCGTGTGAGTAACTAACTGTTTCACTTACTTGGGGGAGTTAGTAGAGTTTTGTTTCTCGAGCTGACGGAACTTGGCGAACGGCGACACGGGTTTGGGCGCCGGTCGGGTCATGCTCTCGATAACTGGAGGGACGATTGGTACAATACGTATAAATAAACATCAACCAAAGCCAACACTTGACCTTATGAACGGTCTATTTCAAAGCAACAACCAAGAGTAATATGTTATATTATAAGAGGGAACAATCTGTTTATTTCTCTAAGAGACTATACCTTTAGAATTTTTAGTGGTGGTGCTGCTAACAGTTTTTTCGAAAGAGTTTTTCCTAACGCTTGATGTTGTTATGGTCGTCACTTCCTCTTCCTCTGTGGAATTAAAGATAAATATTACTATTTTTGTTTTCATAAACTATTTTTTTTAATTCGGAACACTAAATTTGGAACACTTGAAAACAACAGCCAGACAATACAAATAATACTTATAAGCTATTAGTCAAAATAAAACTGTTAACGGGATTCGGTGAAATGAATCTTATGTTACAATATGTACATCGACGTGGGTGTGACCTTAGGGCGCGGAGGGTTGGGGTTGGGGTTGAGGGGCAAAGGGCGAGGGGCATGCGACGCGTCACAAGCGGCAGACAGCCCACACACACACGACTCACGCGCGTCTCGCTCGTCTCCGTCCTATCAAGTGGAATGTGCATGCGCTACGCGAGCGCCGACACGAGGTCCTCGAATGCGTCGTCCGCGTTGCTTTCGTCGAGGAATTGTAGCTCCGATACAGCCGGCATCGTGCGACTGCGGCCCAGAGCGAACGACTGCTGCTGAGAGGAGCGAGTGGTACGAGCACGTACCGGAGACGCCTGGGATCCGCTCGTGCGGCTAGAGGACTGTCTGTTCGACTGTTTTGAGAAATACGCCTCAACCGTTCTCTTCTTATCTGGAAGTTCCTCGCATGGGATACCTCCTTCGAAAAGTTTTGGGACCGCTAAGAGGTGCATCGATTTGGTTCGTGCTACTACTCTTTTGGGAGAAATCGTCTTATCGGAATCGCCGAAGCGGTGCCAAGAACCGGATCGAGCTAGAGCGGATCCTGGACTCGAGCTACGACTTCCCGGTGAATCACTAGAAAATACCGATTCACGTGAGGCCGCAAGCGCGGGGCTGCGCAACCCGGCAGGAGATCGAGGGTACCCGTCGTAATCAGATGCATTGGATGGACGGGGCGACAAAGAGGCGTGCGGAGGGGATATCCCGGGGCGGATTGACTGTGGTGCCATCAGCCGTACCTGACTTCGTGATCCTTCTTGTTTTTTCTTTTCGATCTGAGTGATGACATTGTTTTTGGGAGAAGTAAGTTTGTCGAGGACACCTCTCAAATTGTCCGCCGCTCCTTCAGAGTTTCTTGTACGGACTCCGCTGGTAATAGTGGCAGTGCCTCGGATGGGACCACGCATTACGCGAGTCACAACGCAGTCATGCTCTGTCGTTGTCTCGTCTTTGATTGTGGTATCTCCATTATGATGTTCTTGAGGAATTTTGTGATTGGAAGGACTAGCGGAAGTCATTCTTGGTCCCTGTGGCGTGGTACATTCAAAAGTATTTTTTTCGTTCATAACAACATCAGGGAGGTAATCCACTTTATGAGCTTTAGCTTTTTCAATATCAGGAGTCTGTTGGAGAGGTACAAATGTAGCCGGTACATTTTGCGGCGTATAGTCAACTATTGTATAAGCGGATTGTGCAGGAGGTGGAGGAGGTTTATGAAGAGGAACGTCGCGGCTTTCATTAACTGCATCTCGGCGATGTTTTTCACGAATTTGCCTTTCATAAAATTCAATTTGAAGCTGTTGAGCGTCTAATTTCGGTGAGTAAGGTTCTGTACTAAATGTACTTTTTGGTTCGCCTAGTTTTTTAACCAGTTCAGGGGCAGCCAGGTTATTCTGGCTGGGTATAGGTTTTATAGGGTAATTAAGAGCCTGTGGACGTACGTGAGTCGGAGGCGAGGGCTGAAATCCGAATCCATATAGTTTTGGTTGAATCACGGTTTGCAATTGACTTTCTTTTTCAAATTCAGGCGTATTGGATACATTTACTTTTTTGGTTTTATCAACATCATGTGTTAAGAACGATTTAGAAGCATTTATTCCAGGACTAAGCGGATTTGAACCGACCGGGTACGCGGGTGGGTATTCAATTGATGGAGATATTGGAATACTTGCAGAGGGAGGACTCCACACGTTTGGGACAACAGATATTGGAGACGTAATTTTTTGTGGTGGTTTGAATGCGGACATTGGAGCGTGTGAAAATTGATTTACCGGTATTGGTTTGGCAACGAAAGGTTTTTGAACTACTTTTTGTTTATTTTGAAGTGGAGCTGTTTGTGCTAATGAGGATTGTGCAGACGTCTGCGGACCATTTTGTTGGGACCGAAGAGAATCCCTGCGCTGTGATGTCCAAGGTGGCTTGACTATTTCTGGAGTAACGTCTGCTAAAAATTTTCGCGGTCGCGGATTAGATGTAACAGAGTTTTCGTTTGTGGTCTTCCAAAACCGTTTTGCTGAGGAAGCACTTGAAGCTCTAATATTTTCATCTCGATCTCGATTTTCAAAAGCATTTTTAATATTACCAAAGCGGTTGCTCCAATTTGCTTGACCCGTGCTTTGACTGCGGTTCATATTTTCATTCTTTTGCATAAATGCCAAAAACTTTCTGTCATTTTCTGTTTGAGGTTGAAACTCTGGAACTTTCGGACCTAGACTTGGTATATTTTCATCATCTTCTCTATCGTATCTATACCCACCCAGTGGTCTTCCTATATCTATAGTATTAGCACGTTTCATACGAATTCGTTTGCTGGTATTATTAGAAAAACGATTGAGAGGTTTTGACAAATCATCAGTTGGTTGTGGTGCCGCAAAATTATAACCCGGTGGAGGTGGCCTATAGAAGGAGGCATGTTTAGATTCCTCGTCAGTTTTTGAATGTATTGTCACTGTAGGCCGGTTTAGAGGAGCCCGTCGTATTGGAGTTTCCTTCTGAAAATTGCCGTTAAATTTCTGGGCAATCGCCGCTATACTACTTTTAGTTTCTGAATGCCACCGCTCAGCTGGACTTTTAGGGGGTTCATGTTTAACATCCGCTATAGAATGTCGGAAAAAGTCTGGTTTTCGATTATTTGATGCTCGTCTTTCAACTATATTTGCATCTCTATTGATTTTAGCAACTGAATGGATACTAGCATGTTGCGGAACTTGAAGGGTTTTTTGTCGTTCTTCACTAGCATTGTGAAAAGTTATATGTTCATCGATGCTTTTTTTTCTTTCAGGAGTAGATGGATTTTCTTCGCTAGTGGACCTCGAGGTCATCGAAGGGGTGTTAGGAGTTTGCGGATTAATAGGTTCGGGTAGGAGTTGATCTCTGTCTACGATTCTTCGGGCTTCCTCGAGTTCCTCTCGAGTTACGCCGACCGTGTGTCTCGATGTTCGACTACGTCGGCGAGTTTTGCGTTTACAACCGTCAAGTCGGTCTGCGGCATCGAGTGCTTCCTCGAGCCTGTCTGCCAAAGTGAGAAGAGCCCGAGCCTGAGGGTGGTCGTTAGGAGGGGCGAGTGCGACCCGCAGGCGTTGTAAGGACCGCCTGACATCAGCTACAACATCGTGGGAGGCGGCCCCGAGACCTGCTAACAGTCGTTGACCACCGCCTTGAAGCAGCCCCTGCAGCAGTGGCAGAAGAAGGGACTCACCGCGTTCACCGGACTGCTCCTCTATCTCCGTAGACTCGCCGGCGGCTGCCAAAGCTTCCGTCACTGCACTTGCACATGCTGAAACAAGAAAATATATATTAAGAATTGAGAAACTTCTTTCGATGTAACATATAATATTATTCATAATTGACTATGTGACCATTCGTTACCTTCCTGTTCAGCCATCAGTGTACGAATACGGGCACGTAGCCGGCGACGCTGCTCGTAGTCAGTGCTCTCCTCCAACTGGAACAGATTTACAATTAAACAATCATCATCATCATCCTATCGGTTCCCGCTGCTGAGCAAAGGTCTCTTCTCAGATGGAGAAGGTTTAGCATTAATTACCACGCTTGCCAAAAACGGATTGGCTATTTCAAACTTATAATTTGAAATGATAAGTCCAGGTTTCCTGACGATGTTTTTCTTCACGTCTGCCAGTGGTGTCTAAATACATTAAGAAAGTATATATGACTAGGAAAAATCACATTACATTGGTACTTGCCAGATTTCGAACCCGCGCCCTCATGTATGAGAGGCGGGACTTTAATCTCCAGGCCACCATGACTATTAAACAATTCCCAGTCTTATTACTTTTATTGATTTAGAATGAAAAATTATATCTATATTTCTTAAATATGAAGTTCCTTTTCTAAGCGACATGGTAATACACAATAAGGTTAAATACTTTTATGTATAACTAGGTACCAAGCCCGGCTTCGCACAGGTTCTTTACGAAAGTAGAAAATTATATTCTGATAACTTTCAAATAGTACGTCCGATTTAAATGATTTTTAAGTAATTTATAGTTGTTGGCTTGACAACGAAGTAATTTATTTTACTAAGACTTACTACCGTATTTAAGGAAATAGCTTTCCCAAAAACGCTTTAGTAATGCCAAATTTTTAAAAGTTCCGAAATGGATATGGTATGTTATGCTTAAGGTATAGACATATGCCATCGCGAACTTATCTGTAGACCTTTATAGGAAACAAAATTTTACCATTTATTATTTTGTTATAAATCAAAGCCTTTTGGAAACGTTTTCTATAAAAGCTCTCAGAAGGCTGATGTTTTCCCACCATAATAAACAAATATCGTTATTGCACACACAAAAATAAATACAAAAATTTAATAAATTATATCCTAAAACCTTTCACAAAAATCACGCTATCGAATGGTGATAACTGTTTGATAATCCGTGCGGTAGTTATTCTTTTATCGCGCACAGGCAGAAAGACCGATGCGCGAAGGACTTTGTTTTATAGTATGTATGTATATTGATTGATAAAGTGTAATATCAAAAATGTATAAAACATATTTGTTAAATATTATAAGATTTAAGGAGAAATAAATCCTAAAACTTTGTATATTCTTTTTATCATGTGAAGACAGCCAAACCTGAATTACTTAATGTCTGTCTGGCTAGTTTTTTAAATACATATCTTCCACGGATGCCCTTTTTCAATTAACTTAGTAATAGGAGAAAATGGCTAAATCTAATTTCTTACCGTCAATTTAATTTTAATATGACAAAGTCGTTCATATTTAAAAAAATATGTAAATAAGAATAATTAGATGCTGAAAGCCATTGCAAAATGTTAGTAAATTTTAAGAACATCATCTTTACTTCTTGTACGAAATTAAGGTTTTGTCGTCAGTTTCCTCGTCAACTGACAACTGATCCACAAAAACCTCAGACCGTCTGAGAGCCCCGTGGCCGCTGTCAGTCCAGCGTCGGCATACCCCACTCTCTGAGTTATTCATTTACGGCGCTCGGGTTAAATCAACGACTTTCCTTTTTTAAGAAACTTCGCTTGGAAATTTCGTCCATTACAAATGGCATAACATTATGGCGGCATGTTCACAAGTTTTAAAACATGGAAGTGCTCAGTAAATATCCATTAAAAGCGAACGACTGGTTCAGTAAGGTCTTGTATAAATCAAATAAACATTATTTGACTAAAACACTATCATTTCATTAAAAATGTTAGGTCATATATATATGGCCACTTCGAAAACGTAATGTCACTGAACACACACACACACACACACACACAATCCCATCAGGTTTCTCCGCCTGAGTCAGCTGGTAATAAGTGTGCGATGATCTTTCAATATTCAGTTGCCGTGATTGTGATAGTTTTGTAGGCGATGATTAACATACTGTTGAGACGCTCGGTGTGTGTACGTTCCAAGAATTCTCATTTTATTTAAGAGATAGTAAACCACAATCTAACTGTACTCGGCAAACATTTCTTCATATTTCGAACTAAATGTTTGCTTGCGCTCGTTCTAGTAACATCCCGGCCACGGTATTTTTGAACACTCGAGATAAATCAAAGTAATAAGAATAAGAAATTGTTTTTCACAGTCGACAAGTTTTGTGGACCGGTTAAAGTACCCTATGTACGTATGTTGTACTTCGAAAATTTCTCTAAAACCTAAATGAATATTTAAACACTATCAAATCTATGTACCATTCACATATTTTTTTAACCAAATGTACGTTAAACAGATATTAATATGTTACAAAATTCCTACACGTGTAAATTGCAATTCCTTCTTTTTTCCCTATTTTGCTTCCGTTCTGTCGGATTACATTGACAGAAATATGTATCTAGAATTATAAATAGAAAAGTGTAAGGTTACAATCTTAACAAAGATAAGTTTTATGCGAGTTTGTTATAAAAATATTCACACAAAAACTACACTTTTATAATATAAATGACATCAATGACAACAATTTTCATTCTTGTTTCTTTCTTTTGTTAATTAAATGTTATAAACAAATATACAAATAAAAAGCGTGACACAAATCACTCACAAGTTTCTTGAGTACACGTTCGTCCCAGCACTGATCGACGTCAAACTCCTCGCTGGGACGGCTGCTGGTCCGCCCACCGCCACTACTCTGGACAGTCTCCTGGTGACAAACAAACACGCTAAAAATATTAATCAAAATATTTATTATCTTAAGGGAGCTATTATAGTATAGTTCAAACACTAATTTACAAATTAAAAAGATATTTTGTTTAAAAACTTCTAAAGAAAGGATTTTTCTGTACATCATTATTACCATTAACTATTCTTTAACACTAAAATATTTATAACGTCTTTATTTTTATATCTTATGTATTTTTTTTCAATATCAGAGATGGCTGGCAAATACCTATAATCTGTGAACCCCTCTTAAAAAATAATAAATCCCATGTCCCTGACCACCCCACACGACCCCAAGGTACAGTTAGGCCTTAGGGCATTCGGCTTTCATCCAGAGCGGTACGATAGAAAATTGAGAAATCGTTGGCGGTGGATGATAAACGGCAATGCTACTGACAGACTTTCCTCTCGTGTGTCCGTGACTACTGTTGTTTAAAGTCATCAATATGTCAACTATCAACTATCATTATATATGTTAACTATCACAATAAAACAGCTAAGTAAGTACCAACGCCATAGTTTCATTCCAATAATTTAATCAAAAATTTTATATTCAAGATGTTGTTCGGGAATTATTGCTGATTCATATTTACTGTCTTATATTTTATTTATAATTGTTCGAAGTCTTTTAGTTTTAATTATTTGTTTCTAGAATCTCCTGGAAAGAAATATTTTACTTCCCTAATTATATTATAGTCCAAATATCTCAACTGAAACGTCATCGACCATTAAGCAAAATTTTCCGAGGATGCTACGAGTAAGTTAATGTCTCATAAAGGCAGGTTTGTAAAGCGCTGCATAATTTTCATTATCATTTGCAGAAAGTTGTTCAAAAGTTGAATTAGCAAGAGTTTTTTGATTATTATTAGAAAATAGAGACCTTGAGTCTGTCCGACGTTGACCTTACAACTGACAGATATATTTCAACAACAGATTTTCTTACAGTCAATCATAATGAGCTTTTAACGCATGTAAATACACTGAAGAAGTCGACGAGCGCTCGCTAATGAAGCTTCCCGCAGATCATAAGTGTCGGGTGGGAAGCAATTATCAATTAAATACTATGTTGGTCTTGAAACCAAATCTGAGGCTAACAAACAAATGTCTTATACAAGTTGTCTCAGAGAAGTGTTAAGAATTATGCAATAATAAAAATATATAAAACGGTATTAGGTCATTAAATAATGTTAGTCCGTGAAAATTCCAAACATTCGAACTTTATTGGTGGGCGGCGCGCGGCGGGCGGGCGGGCGGGTGCTGCTCTGTAATAACAACACGAATATAACACTTCATCCAGCCTTGGGGCAGATTTACTACGAAACTACTAGCTTTATAATAAAGATCTTTTTAAAGATGCACATGAAAGAGATGTGGTAAGTCGAATCTTATATTAAAACTTCTATACATTTTAGAGCGTTTAATATTTTAAACGATCATTGATAATAATGTATTATGTTTTAATTCAGCTATATCTCTTTTAACATAAGTATTTGAAACAAATTCCATTTTCATGTTTTCTGTTTTAAATAAAAATACAATATGGTACATACCGTGTTCATTGATTGCTCTCAGTTAACGACCCAAATAAATGACCTACTGCTGTGATTTCGGTCACACAAACTTAACACATAAACGCCTAATTACTTCACAAATAGAAATGGATTTCGAAGGAACCAGTTACTATTTTTTAACAAACATGCTGCAGTAAGAACAGTCGCGCGCCAGACAAAAAGTAGAAATTCCATTTTAATTTTAATTTTAATTAACATTAAAATTAAGCTTAATGAACGATGATCGGCAAGAAACGCATGTCTTACAAAATAAAAGAAACTGTTTTAAGATCGATATTAAGTCTCATTACAATGACATTTAGTTTTACTACATTCCCATGCACAGGCCGGTCTGACTTTACATGACATTTCTTGGGATCATCAGACACGTCACAACAAAACGAGACGAGACCAGTGACCAGCCCCGCACCCTGAGCAGACGAGAACCACTTTTTGTCTTCCATATATCGGCACTCGCCTGCAGTTTAAACAATAAAACGTAAAGAATTTTCAAACGACGCGCATACCACACGGTCTGTTGATGGATGTCTTTGTATTTTTTATACTAAAGAATGTCAATGAGAACTATGTATAAGGTTAATTGTCTGCAATTAATACTTTTATATTATGAACTATTACGGTTTTCAAGACGTTTAAATATTCCAATGTAATACAAGTTAAAGTAAAAGTTGTTCGGAATTCTTGTTATCTGTAAGTTGAGTTTTGTTCTTGTGAAGTGTAATTGCTGTGAGGCTACATAAATAGCTCAAAACTCGAAGAAGCGACGATCAGGAAACACAAAGATGGGTTTAGGTTCCACGTAGAAGATCAGTGGGCCAAATTTTTGGCAGGTCACCGAGCGGCATCGACCGCACATCTAAAAATAACAGTACAATGCGCTCGCGCATTAACATTAGATGTTAGATCGGGAGGTGATGCGTTTTGACATGCGGGAGCTTTGAGAATCTTTAACAAAGACTCACTGCTCTAAATGCTAGAGTTACGAAACTGTATCTCGTTCATTTGATTTATTAAGGACGAATAAAAGTCGGCGCACAGGAAGAGATGTTGAATTAGGTGACGGCAGGTGTACTACAAACAAAGGGTACGGGAACAGCGGCTTGGACGACGGCCAGGTGGGCCAGAGACTAATAGCACCGTTGGCCATTTCTCTGATGATAACGTAATCTTAAATGATGACCCAATAAACTACAAAATATATCTGATTCAACAATAAATATGTACGTTTAAAATGTTACACGTAAAAATACGATTTAAATGTATACATTATACATGTACAAAATTTCCAATAGAATTATAAATGTAAGCTTGAGTTTCTTTATAAATGACGCCCAGAAATCTGTTACGTACTACAGATATCATTCGATTTCTATTGAAAATTTGTTTGAAATTACAATGTAAATGTTGTTAATTTAAGCGAAACCAATATTTTTCGGACTACTACGCGTTTTTTATTTTTTAAAACTACATACTTTCGACTTTTCGATTACTTTGCAGCAGCTGTGGTCACGGGCAGACGAGATTTGTTGGAGCCGGTAACGGATCACGTCCAAAACCAGTGCTCCGCAGTCCGAAGTGCTCAGTATGTTAATGCACATTTACAGATAAACCGACGATCTGATTCCATAATGGTCATGAATACCATTAGAAAAATGCACGCGTTAGAAAGCACAGAAAAAAGGCACCTAGTTTTCTGAAAGCCTTAACACATCATCTGGTAAAACGTCATTTTTGTTTAACTTCAGATATGATTCGATGAAGAGAGAGCTTATAACACATTATACAGACTTTAGAAAATGTTCAGCGTTTTTATAGATGACGGACGACATCGGGTGAAACGCCAAAATAATATCCCAGCAGGTACATTACCCGCTGGCTTCCCAATACTTACAGTGAAAACACGAGGCCCTGGTCAACTTTCGATTTTTATCCATCTATAACCGACTTATTTGATTTTATAAATTATGCAGGTTCCTATTATTTTTATTAATTGACCAGTATTATGCATCATAATAAGGATGAGGTCGCTGCAGACTCACCAGCAGGGAGGCACAAATTATTGCGAACAATGTTGAGCGAGTCCAAGGAGTGAGGGTCATCGCTTCTTCATCCATTAATTTGAAGATTTGTTCCGTTTAATATTTTTGGTAATTCATTAATTATTATTTAATTAAATCACGCTATTCAATAATTTTAAAGCTTATCGAAGATGGTAAGATGTTTTATATTGATTTAAGTACAAACGCTTAATTAATCACAATAATTTATAACACGCTATTTGACATTTAAATTTAGTAATAAGTGGCAGGTTTACTACCTTATTATTTTACGTTAACGTGTATTTATGATGCTCCGTAATTAATCATTGTATCAAAACTAAGGCGACATTAAAGTAACATGACATTAGAATTATGTCAGCGATTTGGCAACTGAGAAGAATACGATTCATCACAAATGGGTTTTACATAAACGAACGGCGGACGGACGGAATAAAACAGCGTGCAGAAGCGGAAGATGTGGTTCGGTTAGAGGGAAATGGAATCACATTAGATGGCCGAGTGATTAAATGGGTCGACTTGTGAAGTGTTGATTGGCAGAGAAAAAATTGTGACGAGAGACATCAAGTGCACGTTCTAATGACTGGCTTTATTTACTATTAACGTTATTTTGCTCTTCACGCGTCGTTACATTATTGACTGCACAATAACGCTTGACTTGATACTGTCTGTTTCTGTAAGTTTCATTTGTCATATAATAATGTATTTCGAAGGGATCACAACCTTGGCCCTCGGGAGACGCGCACCTCCTAAATCGGAAAGGTAGGAAGACGCTTAGGTCGTTAGCTCGAGTAGCGCACGCGTCTTGGCACCAAACCAAACTTGGGGATGTGTCGGATGGGACGTACGTTAGGATATACCTACATTATAAGCCATTTAAGAGAAAAGTGACATTACAAATATTTTGACAACCCAAATCAGACACGAGATTATTATAAAAAATTGCGAGAAAATAATTAATTAATTTTACTTTTCTATTTGTATTCAAAAAGAAAAAAATAACATATTTTTAACGGTACTTTTTTCAATGCTATTGTTTTTAATATATTATATTT
>DVQP01002021.1:0-13497 GCA_018231745.1 Danaus eresimus
GTTAGTTGATTTTCTCAGTATTTTAAGTCCTCACAAACAACGAACGGAATTCGCTGATCCAGCATCGTTCTTTTCGTTGTCACGGAACTCTAAAATGGAATCGCTCGGAGCTCACAAAGCACAATGGTCGCTGGCACCGAGCTAGATCTATGAAGGTACCACTGTTTACCACTTCGTCTTTCATTCAATCCATTGTTCACGAGTGAGGAACTTCTCTATACTAGATATATAATGTTGGGCCTTTGTGTGAAAGTTAATATTTTCGGGCGATCCATTGTACGGAGCAAACGTTACCTGTTCCCTATAGAATGATGTGCGGATTGCACACTTAATGTGGATACCAATAGTGAAAATCCAAGAGATCAGCGACGAACTCGGAGATGCATTGCAAAACTTCACGAGTGGGCCGGCCGTTGTAATTGATAGACGCAAAAAATAACCACTCCTCTTAAATCTATACAAATACATATTCCATGGAACTTACCCATCGAATAATAGACTACAGCCATCCATAATCGCAGACAATATTGTGGTAATACACTCAAATAGGCTTTGGCACTTTATCGTTACTCGGAATACGACTATTATGAGTCTCTGTTTATTTGTTGAAAGTAAAATCAAAACATTCAGTTTGTATTCATACAAATATATTCGTTGGATGAGAATTATTAATTCTCTCGTTCGTTACGTTTTTAATATACTATATATATACTATATTGTGACAATGGCCGTTGTACAACCAGCTTGTGATGTGGAAGGCGGGAGATGGCCGGCCTTGACGTTAGACGTTCTCCTACTCCGCTTCCTGATTGTGCCATCTTGGATTCTTGATTAACTTGTGACTTCTAGATATATAATATCAATGGTTTTTTTAATTATTTATCAATAAGGAAATCCTGAACCAGCTTGCACGAGCGTGAGTGTATGCAATCAATTAATATTATAGCTATTCATTAAACTATACTTAAAATGACGCATTTAAAGGGCGTTTATTTTTTAAAGACTGCCATATGAAGATGTGAAACAGTAACCTAAAAACCGCACATTATAGTTAGTGACATTACAAGAATTGTATGTATTATTTTTCTTGCTTGTATTGAAAAGCATATGTTGAAAAAGGATCTAAAAATTATCTTTATATTAATGAAATAACCCAAACAATCTGAGACTCATTGAAATGTAACGTCTCACATCACTTTAAGATAACAATAAGTGTTTATTTTTCAATATAAATTATTTCGCAACTAGCGTACGTCATCACGAATAAGACAAAAAAACCAGGAAATCGTCTCGAAATTCGTCATTGTTTAATGTGGGATGTGTTAAATAACTTACGGAATTAAAAAGCTTCACATAGACACTAGCAACGAGCGTTCGACACAAGCCTCTGTTATGTTAAACCACAAAATTGTTCATATTTAAATTTTAAGATAATATTGTGTAATAATCACTTCGGCATCACGACTTTAAACCGTTTCATATTTTTATCAAGATGTCGTAAACAGAAAAATCAAATATGGAAAGATGTTAAACGGCTTATTTTCCACTGACGTTTGTATATTCTAATTAAAATAATATTTTTCGTTTTTAAGTTGGTAACACTAGCACCAGTTTTAACACGGACATGTGACTTTAGGGAAAATATGTCAAAAAAAATAATATCCCCACATACTCTCCCGTTTGAAACGCAGCTTCATTCATTACTAGCTAAAAAAAATATCAGCATATGCCATGAAAAATATTCATATTTTCACGTAATCACAGTAATGGCGCGTTCATTTTTCATTTCCCAGTTAGACTACTGTTTAACCCGAATGCATTTGCTTTGTGCCCAGCCCGGTTAGAAAATGTTTATATACTTCCTGAGAACAATAAACAATGACGTTGGCAACACTGAGCCGGGATCAGGAACATTGTTAAGCTTGAAATAGGAAGAAACAATGTCCTCCGCGCCCTCGCAATCTTTCTAATGAGTGAACCCTTTCACACTTGCCACAGACGGATTTCACGTGTTGTCACTCGCATCCGACGCTGTGTCTCTTGCCCTAAATGAGTTTCTTCCTTTCTCCTCGCGGTTACTTTGCATGTTACGGGTTCGAGTAATTACTTTACGACACTAAAAATAATTAAATCAAAGAATTTTAGCTAAATCACAGTCACGCAGTTGTTTAATTATAATGTCAATATAATATTCTTTTATTTTTATGCCAGATAATATTAGAACATATCTAAAGCCCTGGAATTAAATAGGTCTTCTAAAGCTGTCATGATTAAAAAAAAACAATCTGTCATGACGTCACACGGACGAGCAGTAGCTGCAACCGGAAATGGTGTTTAAAAGTAATTATATATCAGTTCACTATCCTTGAGCTAATGGACACAATTAATACAACTAACATTGTTTTAATTGTTTTGTCAATTACCTAATACCAATCACGCGTTTTATTCTAATGTAGAACACTCCATTATTTTCGTCTTTAGTGACGACCGGGCATATCCTATTTTATTTGTAAATTTGTTAAAACCTCCTTGGACTCAATTTCAATTTTAAAACATTAAAATAATGCACTTCATTATTCTTTTCCGAATAGAGCAGACGTGAAACAAAACCAAAAACGTACGAGAAAATCTTTTATTGAGAACAATAATTTTGTTAGCGCACCTGCTTAAACACCAGTTCGGTACGGGTAAAGCACTAAAGCATAGTCTACATTCTACACCTACATCGTGTAGCCTGTATATATAGTCTGTACTACCTTTAGAATATATGTAATTATGTGTAACCTACGATCACATTTGTTAAATCAAAAAGACATGTTACGTCTGTTATTTAATTTCCAATTCACTTTCGACGAATGCTTTAACT
This sequence comes from Danaus eresimus, assembly GCA_018231745.1. Taxonomy (NCBI): domain Eukaryota; kingdom Metazoa; phylum Arthropoda; class Insecta; order Lepidoptera; family Nymphalidae; genus Danaus; species Danaus eresimus. The sequence continues at coordinate 2,867 of DVQP01002021.1, forward strand.
AATATTATATGATCTATTTCAACAATACAATAACGTCGAGTCATTTTGCAATGACAAAATGAAAAACTGCTAAAATTAAATAAAAAACACTAACTTGCTACTAGTCATTTTTCTTCAGCTTCATTTCATGTTACCAAAACTGTGAACGCAGACATCTAGATAACAGGGAAATAAAATAACTTATTATTTAATAGTTAGTGAGCTGATAAACTGTGTAACGTCTTTATTTTGCTATTCTGTGTAAATAAAAAAGATAACACGTGTATATCATACATACATACAAAATGTCATAATTACGAAATGTATGATCCAATATTAATGTTACGGAATATCTGAACCAATGAAAACAATAAATCACGCTCTGATATAATAGTTGCATCATAAGCATAGGTGTAATAATAAGGATGTTGGCTATGCTGCATGCGACCAGGCGCGGGGCGCTCGGATAGGAAGCCGCGATAGTGCGAAGGAGCGAGAGATATATGTTACATGTGGGCTAGAGAGAGACAGAACAAAGTCACGGGGTTAATCGACAAGACGAGTCCAAATAACCGCTTCGCGAGTTAATACTATTAACATAGCGCGAACACTGACTGATATATTCATAATGTACGCAAGAAACTTAACATGACATATAAGACAGAAAATAATATACTAAGAGTAATAAAATGAATGTGGGTTAAAGACAAGGATCAAGATGAGATTTTATCTCGCACTATCCACGAGATAACATCATACGATAATCACGGAAGGACAAGAAATCGAATCCTCAAATAGAAGGGCGAGGCGTGGTTCAAAACGATTTTACACCTGTGTACTATAACGAAGGGTTCCGAGGTCTTCTCACGGCGTGCAGGTTCACAAAAAAAAACACATTCTTCAAAACAGTAATATGAAGAGTTACATAAATGTTACACAAACACATATATATGGCTCTTACTAAAGAAATTTTAATCCGAACAATACTTCATGTACAATAAAATGAGAATTTGATACAAAAATAATATGGCAGTACTGTCACTTAACATCACGAATTTTAAATGTAATTATAATACTGATTTCAAGCATTTTGAAAGAATATTTTAGGACGACAGATTAATCTCACGCCTATGCAACCTGTTAGTAATATCATATTATGTTACGTAGGCAGTTAATCGATTATTCGAGGAAGTTTAACGAATCAGATGCACATAACGAAAACCTCACAAGTGTCTTTTATCTTTCCAGAACAAACAAACATGCGTAAGCAATAATTAAATTACACAAACTGTGACGTTGTCTTTGCGAGTTACGACTTAGGACACCGACCACCGCCATTATAAATATTATATTATGACATTGCCAAGCGTGTTCCGTTTCAAGTAGAACAGATAATTAATAATAGTTTTATACGATGCTGTAATTATCGTTTTTGTTCTAAAAGTTCTTATTATAGGTCAGATGGGATGCAAATGCGAAGGCAATTATATAATTTATATAGTCTGGTCACTTCCGCGTCGCTCGATCATAATATAACTGCAATTGTTCATGTAAATGTTTTTTTTTAAATTTAAATTGTCTCGACCCACCAAACTGATATCACTTTCTAATTATGTTAATTCCATACTATTGTCATGCGTTTTAGCAAATAGACTCACTATATAAGAGTAAATGCAATATATTACATATATTCTTTTAAAGTAATAACTTTTAAAGCACTACGTTCATAAAATCAATAACGGTGACATGTGGGACGGGTTTTATAGTAATCTGTAACCCTTCAAATCAATTAATGACGTTTGTATCTAATCCTTGATAGCGACAGATGTGAGCGATGGGAGGGCTGAGCGACAAATACCCAGTCCCTCTGATACGACCCCACTGTATTGTGCAAACTTCAACTGGCATCTGTCCACTAGAATTAAATAGTGCGGTCCGTTAGACTATCGAACAAATTTTCAGACGATAAACACTATGAATGTTCACAAACAGCTCCTGCACAGTCCGCACTTAAATATATAAATCGTTTATGCAATGCTCAATTAGTATGTAAATATAATTAATACATTGACGCCCACCGAGCATTTTTAAAGTCTACGACAAACGAGTAATATTTCGGGTCGTAGTAAATCGATCGAAATACGGACACTTCCTGAAAATATAAGTCGTACAAACAATAGCGGAACTGCTATTGTTTTATACCAAGAACAACGCTCTTGATACATTACCGTCCACGTTTCCTGTTGTCAATGTCATTGTTAGCGCCATCCGAAACATTATAATGAACGGAACTGTTTCTTAACTTCGACGTACGTCTGTAACTGTATCGATACAAGAATATAAACAATAAATACACTACAACCGAACTAATAATGTAATCGGACGCTGCACTATGTCCCTCGCTGAGATAAGTCGCCCTAACATTCAAACAAGTGGCTCACTCACACAGTCGCGTCATCAGGAAGTACAATAGAGATTAAAAGGACTCGACACACACATGACATTAAAGTAATAATATTGTCGAGGAATATAATACAAGGCACGCACACATGGAGCACGGTTAAATAAAGCATCTCGCCTTGTACCAGGAAGTAGCGGCTCACGCACACACGCGCAGCGCCCTGTACGGACGACCGGCCGCCGTGGCGCTGGCGCACACTCGCGCGCCGGCTACGCGTGGGAGCGCACGCACATGGCCCGACGGGACTCACTAGCGAGCCCCTTGACGATACATTTTTTACGACACCCATATAATATGATATGTCACACCGTATTTCATATCCATAATAACAAAACACATCACAAATCTTTAACATTATTCACGTTTCAGAACTATAAATGTGTTTCCTTATATAATGTACGCATAACTCGGTTAACTCTCTTAACGGAATATTTATATATAAACAGCGACTGTGATTTTTTCTTATTTTTAGGCAGGCAGTACCTACGCTAAATAAGCATGTGTCTGCCCCCGTACGGGTGCATTCCCGATCCGATTTTTTTGATGACGTTGATCCCAAATCGACGAAGGGGTCGCTTTGTCATGTGACACTGGAACGAAGAGACTCTGCTGGGGGCTACTCGGTACCATGAATGAATTATAATTGTCTATTATTCTGGCGAACAGAAAAATGTAAGATCATTTAAATTAAACAAAAAATAACTTATTCAAGGCCTTAAAAGTGCTACAGGTCGCATAATTTGTTTATGTTTTGGCGGTATGCTTCGGACGGCATTATATTTATGTCACTGCATAGCAATTTAAAAATAGAATAACATTCAAGACACGGAGCATCTCAAACCAGCGGAAGTAAACAATTTTATTGTCGTGTATAATGAGACCTCATTACATTAAAAAACTTAAATGGCAACGTAAGTAAACTTAATAAGTAGTACACGGGATTCTTTGATAGTTCTACGCCAGAGACGTTTCCAGTCAATCACATCAGTAAAATTAAGGGTCAGAGTGAAATAATCGTAACTATATTGTGAATCGGTTTCATTCTTTTTCCCCTGGATGTCATATAAGCTGGCAATTGCGAAAAATGAATCCTTTGACGTCATCAAACGTTACAGGACCGTAATGACGTCCAGATTATAAAGGTCTCAACAAATATGGCGTCAGTTTCGCAAGCAGCGCCTACCAAGTTGGTTCACAGTGAATGTGGCGCAACTTTTCGATGTGACATCATTGCCTAGTTTCTTGCTGTGAATTATATAACGCTTGTACCGCGCTTTTATCGGGGTCGCGGCCCGCGATCGTTTCGGAAGTGCGTTCAGAAACATTATGTTATACAATTAGATAGTAGATATTCGCTTTAAACGGTGTGATGACCTTTTGTTTATTACGTTGCGTAGATCGTTTATATTCAATTAATAGTCACGTGTTGCTAATGTTTAAAGCCACGTTATCCGGGTCGCGCACAGGAAGTGCCACCATTTCCATACGATTGCAAGTGCAATGTAGGGGCATCCGGTCTAGACTTCCGTCAAGTTTATGTAAATATCCTATTTACAACTGCGACGGGCCATCTTAGTTTTTAAACGTCTCTGCATAGACACTTAAGACGTATCTTTTCATCGACCACGGACTCTCGATATAAAAGTGCTTCAAAATAAGCAAAAAATTAAATCATCAACAAGTTACATAAATAGAAAAAAGAACTTTAAATTCGTAATAATACCTTTAGATAATTCATTTAATATAAGTATTTGAATTGCTTAGAATAACTTGTACGTAGTGAGGAAACGAAAGATGCTGAACTTCCGCAGCCACAAGTTCCGGTAGAGGAATCAGATCAACTGGATGTTTCCTATCCGCGTGTAGCTACTCGCACGTACACTGTCACAAGATTACGTACAAATATTTTGATAAAATCATAATGCAAAGTCATAATAACATAGGTTTTATTCCATTAATCGAATTTTACATCACAGATAACGTGGCAATACTTTTATCTGAAATGTATGTACATATCTCTTATAATAAGCATTAATATTTAATGTCAGAGCATTATTAACTCACATCAAAGTTACAGAAATTGATATTAATTAAAAAAATAATAGCGATATGTTTACAAATACGTTAAATATCAGCCGCTAGCTGAACGTAACTTGAAACGCAATGAATTATTTCGGTGACTTCCGCATGTGCCGAGACTCGGCCCCAGCCGGCGCGGGCGTCGCATTCCGAACGAACCTCTCATTAATACGAATCATAATCACTAAATATCAAACAGCAACCCTTCCGCCTGGAACACGACGCTAAACTAGCTGCGACGTGTAACAATCATATTTTTTTAACATCGAGTACGTTAACCTTTGAAGGAGATCGCCTGAATAATTCATACGACATTTAATTTATATTTTTAACATTATAAATATTACAATGAGCACGCGGTAGCGGACGATACGCCGAATATAAATATTTTTATTATCAAATATGACGAAGGGAGTTGCGGTGAGTTCTGCGATCACGGTCACCATGAAAGTATACGAGCTAAGAAACGTCATGACGTATTATTTTCCAAATTACTCTTTATGAACCCACAACACACGACTCGTGCTCGGTCACGCTCTATCATATGTGTGTTTGGATGAGAGAAAAAGAGAACACAGTAGGGGCGTCCGCGGGCGAAGGGAGCAACAGGTAAAGATTCCGAGGCCACTTCCGCCTTGGCTGCCGAATATTTCTGTACGAACCGGTAGTGGGAAGAGGGCCAGGGAGTCATATTCTGTATAACGTATGTGTAATGTCATTGTACGTCGCCAGATATTAAATTAAACATATATATACATATTAATATATTAGCAAAAAGTAGGTACATATGGTTATTTTTAATATCACACGCAGAAAACCGGTCTCTCGTTCTGTCAATATTATTAGAGTCTGTATCAGGAAACCAATTACCACGTCTGTAGACGTGCAGTCGTTTCCTGGATACCGTTTCAAAAAAAGAATACTCTATGAACAATTATATTAATTGACGAACCAAAAATAAAAAGTATTTTATAATGTCAAGAAAAAAGAATTTACCTTTCAATCTTTTACTGTACCTAGTTGCTATTGTTTTATACAACCATAAAATGAAAATAAATATATAGTTAAGTGATTAAACAATATCCAAAATGCTATATCGCAACTCCAGTATATTGCAAACACGGAAATATTAAATTGCCAACTAGGTAGGTATTAGTAAAAACTAGCGCGCTGACGTAATTTTATCACACTGGCACTTCCGCATGCCCTAAGTGTAAAAATTTTGTATAAAACAGGAAGTAAGAATGAGAGTCGAAAACAAAATATGTTTCCAAAGTGTAGTGTAGGAGAGCGGCTTCCTTAAAAATGGGACTCTGTGCTCAAACGAGTTTCCGAAGTTTTATCTCATTCTCCGCTACATTAAGTGAGGCGGTGTGGCCGGCTGGTGGCGCGGGCGGCGGGGGGCTTGCGGGGGTGGCGGGGGCGCGGGGCGCGGTGGGGGGGGGGGGGGGGGGGGGGGGGGGGGGGGGGGGGGGGGGGAGGAGGTGAGCGCGCGTCCTCCCGCGCCGCCGCCGCATCGCCAGTCCGCGTCGAAGAGTTGCTTGAGACGCTCGTCTGCGAGTCAGCTCCCTCAGATACGCTGCTGGTTTACGGCGTGCCGTAACACGACACGTTTGGAGGGACTTACGCTGCAACGCGTGTGTTATTGTGGTCTGTGAACACTGGATACTGTGCTAAGTGCTGTGACCATGTATATATGCTGAGTTTACAAGTTCCGTCTCCGCTTTAAAGGATTTTTGACGACACCGCTAGTTCCGGAATCAGTTCAGCCGGTGAGTAGCGGTGGTTATCTCGTACGCCAAGCCGCGCTATCTCAAATTCACGCATTTCCGACCCCGCCCGATAAGAAAAACGATGTGTTGTCGATTCAGATTCCGGTTTCATACTTTTGAATATGTATTTTTAGATATGACTTAACTCAAAGGCACTGGCTAAATGACAATGTTGAAGTTACAATTAAGCTACCGCTGTGACATAACTTTGTTTATATATGAAATATACTTCTCTCATATAGTTATGTTTTATCGATAGGTGAATTTGTCATTAAAATTTTAAAATCTATACTTTATATTTTAAATAATCAAAACAGACTTATCGATACACATAATAACTTCATTACAATTTGTAACTTTTAGTTTTCAGAATTATATAAACCAATTGAAAACAAATTCAATCGCCTTTGTATAAAAAAATGCGTATCCATATATTTTTTTAAGATTTTTTCTATTTAATTTTGCAAATAATACAGCTTAACTTAAAATATTGCTTCTGATTTTCTATTAGCCTATTTATTTCATTGTAGTATTTATGTAATAGTCCGATACAATAGATTGTTAGTGATAAGACCGCTCAGGTAGTCGCTTACTGTTAGCGCCACCTGTTGCCGGGTGGACGAAAGGAAATCGGAATTTTTGGTATAATTCTCGGAATTTTCATTAATATATATATATATTTTTAAATAATACTCGATATTACAGATAATCGTGATGAAAGTAGTTAGTCTTCAATTGCCGTCCGGGCCGAGTATGGAGCGGCTTCCGCTACCGTTCAGTCCGACCGAACTATTGTGGCGCTATCCGCTGCCGTGGGCGCCGCCGCCGCCCTCGCCCCTCGGCGACACCAAGGCCCAGCTGCCGGCGGGTCTGCCTCCAGAACCTAGACTCTGGACTCGTGAAGATGTCTCCGTGTTCTTAAAGTGGTGCGAAAGAGAATTCGATCTGCCCAACTTCGACATGGACCTCTTCCAAATGAATGGTTGATATTTAATTTAATTTTTTATACCAACACGTTGTATACCCATTAGAATTGTTTCAATATATAGAATGGCTTTGTTCGCAGGTAAAGCTTTGTGTCTTCTGACCAAAACCGACTTGGGTGAGAGATGTCCGGGCGCAGGAGACGTGCTTCACAACGTTCTCCAGATGTTGGTCCGTGACGCCGCTCTTCTAGGGCGAGTGCCTTCTTCTCCAGTGACGCCCACAGCTCGGGGCGCTCCGTACCCGCCCTCGCCGCACTCCCACCCGCCCACACCGACGTGGACCGTGGACGGATTCCATCATTTCCATACCGCGGCGGCTGCCGCCCAACCGAACTCTGTAACGTTAAGTCCAGCCCCGTCAGTGGACAGCTCAGGGAGTCCGCAGAGAGGAGAAACCATGAGCTACGCCCCCGCCTACGCGCAACCTGTCCCCGTCACTACTCAGGCCGTGAGTTCCGGCAGTAATCAGTCGGATTCCGATGAGGAAGCTCAGTTTGCGCCACAGTCGAGGTCACCCAAGGACGCTCCTCTGAACAGTGTGACGCCGCAGACACACGCTGCTCCCCAGCACTCCCATTACCGCGCACAACACAGAGAATTCTTCCCTAATGACATGCCTGAATCAAATACAAGTGAGCTTTTGACTTTTGTCTTTTAAATAATCACGGAAAAGATTTTTTCCTCTTTACTAATTTATTATTACGATTTCCAGATGGAAGACTCTTGTGGGACTTCCTTCAGCAACTTCTAAATGATCCAACTCAACGATACACTAACTACATTGCCTGGAAAAACAGAGAAACTGGCGTGTTCAAGATCGTGGACCCAGCTGGACTGGCCAAGCTGTGGGGGATACAGAAGAACCATTTATCGATGAACTACGATAAAATGTCGCGCGCTCTCCGGTACTACTACCGCGTCAATATACTGCGCAAAGTCCAGGGCGAGCGACACTGCTACCAGTAAGTGTTCACCTCCTGGCTTCCTTCATACACGAAACTTGTTCTAGTATGTCTAACGAAACGAGTCCTACGCCTAGTTTCAGTATTAAACGCTACTACATTAGACTAATACCAATTAAACTGAAATTACTTGTTTGTAATTAAACTACATCAGTGAGTCTCAGTGATGGCGCTTACAAAAAACGAGTCCCTAACATGGCAAATACAACTTCCAGATTCTTAAGAAACCCAACTGAGCTGAAGAACATCAAGAACATATCGCTGTTACGGCAGCAGATGAGTCCGACGCGAGTCGCCCAGCAGCCGGCCGTGAAGACCGAGCTTCCGGACGAGAGGTGCGAGGAGGAGAACGACGACATGCCCACCGACCTCAGCATGAGCGGGGCCGAGCCCTGGCGCAAGCGCCCGCGCACCGAGCCCGCGCGGGACAAGCACCGCATCAGCGCGCTCATTGGCGACGCCATCATGAAGCGGGAGCCCGACTACGCCGAGCACTACGCGCTCAACTTGAAAAGTGAAAAATGCGAACAATGATCCGCGTGTGAAGTGTGCGCGTGACCGGGACGCTCCTGCCACATACGTCTAGTCGAATGCCTCTCAGACTACTCGTCTTCCGTCAGAGATATGAAAACATTGTTATGAACAGCTGAGAGCACTTTGATCAGATCATTCATGGTACGAGTTACAGGGTATGGACCTAGAGAATGCCTTTGTGCCAAGTGATTTTATATTAAGCGTCAATTACGTAGTTAGCAAAAGGGGTCAAGAGTTTATTTGTGTTATGTCATAGAGACTATTTTAATATTTCGTGCAATGGACCATTTATGACGGCCGACTGTAGGCGCGGTTGTAGTTAAGAAAAAAAATTGCCAAATTAACTAACCGAATACTTCGACTTGTGTCGACTGGATGCGCGATAGAAATGCATTTTGTTAATTAATTTAATTGTGTACTTTATGTTTATATTTTTATAATCATAGATGAAAAAGGAACGTTTGAAATACACGTGAATTATCTCGTCTTCCATTAAGTTTTTTTTGTGATCATTTCAATTGTTGCCTGTAAAAGATTGCGAAGGCTACCACATTACCGACTACGGCAACTCGTCTGTTTATTTTTGTATCTTCAGATATTATTTTATTTTTTATGATTAACGAGTAAAAGACAATAAGCCACACTAACCTACCTTATTAGCGATGCCTTTAAATCAAAATGTTTGAACCACTGTGATATATAAAGTGGTAGTCTTTAGATTACGCTAGGACTCTAACTCATGATTTCCAGCTACAATTTTCTGTGATCTCTTTTTAACAATATAAGTAAAGTAAATGATGTCAAAAAATATTGATTTTGTAAATATTAGATTATTATTAAGTTAGTTTAAGTGTACCAAAAGAGTGTATGTATGATTTGTCAAACAAAATGTGGAGCTTTATCATAGTACCTAGGTATCGGTAAGAATTGTTACAAGTGACTTTGTATTTTTTCTATGAGCCGTCAGCCGAGACTTCCAACTTGAACAATGTTTATAAATATAATATTAAATATTGTGGCTGAATTATAATTTAAAAATAAATGAAAATGATATTCACATTTTATTTTATTTCCTACAGCTGGGTTCGGAAAGATAAGTGAAAATACTTGATGGAAATAGCACATGTTATACCATGTCGAACATCAAATTACGAGAAAAAAAATTACGTTTAATACTTAATGAGACAAAATATCCCAAACTTTTAATAGTATTGTTTGGAGTATAGTTCAGACTTGATTTTTAATGTTCATCGTTACTTATAATGATGACTGCCAAAATGGCTGAAGCCAGTACTTGTAATATTCAATGGCAGGTTCATACGTAAGTGTTGCCATTACAAATTACAATGGCCCTGTATTATAATAAATTATGAACAGTCATATATATCATTCTGAGGATTATAGTATATTATGATTATTACGGCGCGGACGGCGCCACGTAACAATCTATTGTAATCATCCTCCTTGAATAATATTTGACAAGGAACAGTATAATATCATTCGCTATAGCCATTGTTATTGGTTTGACCGCCAAAAGGACATTATCTTCTGAACCACGAAACTATTGCTGATATGAATATAAAATGCGGATATTTCAATTAGTGTTATTAATTTAAAACTTGTTAACTTTGAGATACATGTTATGAGCTATCATCATCATAATGTTTCTTTTGATTTCTCAAGTACCTTTTTAGCAGATCTTGACTGTTACCAAGGAACTACTTCAGGACAATGTCCTTTTGATTAAAAATAAAATCAAACTTTAAGGGGTAATATAGCATTACAAAAGCTTCCTTCTTTTTTAAGTCGGTTTAAAAGTAGTTTATATTTTATGTTACTTCTTTCGATCTCGTCTATA
>DVQP01002022.1:0-13497 GCA_018231745.1 Danaus eresimus
TCGGACGCGTAATTTTTGGTAGTGGGGACTGCGTACGCGCCGTCCCCTACATAAATCATATCATATATATACATAATCTCTACTATGCAAAGCGACTTTGGTCACTTTGTTTTTTTACAATCATTATTTCAGAACACTGGAAAACTATATGTATATGTTGTTTGAATATTAGTAAGAATTGACAGATTTTAACTCAAAAATATATTAACTTATATTATGAGAGGCGAAAAGCTACGTACTTAATGTGTGGATGAAAACAACAAAACTATTTATACAAAGCATCGGAATTCTTGCAAAATACATATCACATAAAAACACTGTATGTTTCAATCAGAAATTATTTATCTGTCTTCGTATTTAAAACATCATATTGTTTTATTGGTATGATCTATAACAGAAAATACATACATAATTATCTAGGATAATTAAAAATTATTACTAAAATAGAATGATACAACAAACAATATAACAAAAAAACCATTTTATTTAACACTGAGCATGTCTCTATAAATAAATGTAACCAAATTAAAATGAAACTTAAAGTTATTGGTAAATTTCTAGCGATAACAACATTGGATTTTATAGGAATTACATTTATCAATGAATCATTATTTTTAAAAGGTGTTTTGCAAAAGCAATGACACTAATCCTTTATATAATTGCATATTATGTATAAAATGAATATATTTGGTATCTTCAATAGACTATTTGTAACCAAAATTATGAATTGCACAAGGAGACAAACATGAATTGTTTGATAAGATATCTATGAAAATGTTAAAATATATAACTTATAATATTATTAAACCTACAGGTTTCACTGCGAACAATAAATAATATTGTGTCATGTAAAATAACTTTTAGCTACTTATATGTAAGCAAATTCCTTTTAAATTTATGTCAACAAAGGGTTCCGCAATAATTATGCATTATATTTTTTGAAACGATCCGTTAAAACAAGCTTTATAATAAAAATGTAAAGATCCTAATTTATTAGCACTTTCAGAGTACAAAAAGTTTAGTATCATCTCATGTTCATACTTCATTCAGATTATTTTGAACGGTATTTCAATGTTAGAATATATAAAATCATAAAAAATATTCGCCAAACGGACAGATGATCATTTAGATGTACGGAACCCAGAAATAATATAACGTAGCCTCTAATTTAATTTACTACATGTTTTATATAACATCAGTCATTCTTCTGTTTGTCTGTAACCTCCTCGGCCGCCTCGTCCATACTGACAGACGTGTCGGTACGGGTCTTATCGACCGGGTAGAGCCTGGAAACAGACATTGTATTATATAAAACATTTACAAGCTCAAAAATAACCCAATACTTTAAGCACTTTATGATATTTGTACAGAAATTATTATTATTTTTAATAATTTTAGATTGTCACTTTTAGAATAATACTTTTGTATAGTATAGTTATTCTTCCTTAATATATATAAATATACGAGTATTTACATATATATATATATATATTATTATATTATAGACTAAAGAAAATGTTGCATAGCCGTTGTAATTGCTATATATAAATATTGCTTGTGATTTTCGAACTACTAATGTATTTTCAAACTCACCATCTCTGATACAGATAAACAATAAACACTAGGTCGTCTCTGAAACAAGCTACTCTGTGCGCGGTCGGCATTGTGATGATGAAGGCGAAGACGTCGTCTATGAAGGTGTTAAAGGCTTTGTACATAAAGGCTCTCCACGGCAGAGCAGCCACTGACCGCAGGCGGTAGTTCACGAACAACTGCGGCAGCATAAATAAGAATCCGAAGGCATACACGCCATTCACGACACTGTGTAACGCCCAGGAGTACCAGCTGGAAAGATAAAGATACATTTATTCTGTCCTAAGTTAACAGTCCATCACGTGGGGCCAATGAAACAAGATAAATTTCGTAAACTATGCCAACGGCACCAATTACGTAAATGACAAATCGATGTCTTAAGCTGACGATTTCTAATTTCTAATTTGTTATTGCAATTATTTAAAAGATAAAGAACCAGTTACTTAAAAACAAAGAGTAAATATTATTTAATTATTTAGAAACTTTTATAATATTTATTATAAATTTTAAATTATACATTGTTCCTACATTGTTCCTACCCTTTACATAATTTATGTTTAAAACTTAAAAAATATATGTATGAAAATCTTTCTTCATTATACATCTTATATTTTTGAAATGATTATAAAAGCAATGCGTGATAAACTCATAGGCTTTTTTGTTATTTAAAATGTGTAACCTACTATACTATATGCAAGAAAATCATATGCTTTCTACAACCTCTTATGCGGTTCGTAGACCAGCGAGTATATAGCACCCGCTATACACAACGGGTATAGTAACATGGACAAATATCTCATGGCCTCGGCATCCGCTCGAGCGGTGTTCTTCTCAGCCTCGTCTGACGTCACTTCCCTGTATATACGTAACGGACGCCATGTTATACGTAAATGAAGAACTTTCTTCACCTTCCAAATCTGCAAATATAAATATATATAATTATTTTCATGTGATGTCCAGAGAAAGTTAAAAACTATTCTGCAAATGTTAATAAAAAAGTAAACCGCTTGAATTAAACAAATATTTGTAATATATATAAAACCCTTTTGACGATATGATAAATAATAAACAAAAGAAAACATTACTTTTCTTCACTCTACATGACACTGGCAGAATATACTGTGCACATTTTTGCACTAATGAAGGCCATATTTAAAACTACCCAACCTAACCTTACAAGAATTGTGTGTGAATGAGTACAACCATTGAAATACCTGTTCATTTATAATATAAGAAAGCCATTTAGATGTAACTTTCATAGTAAATGATAGTTAATAATTCTAGTGACAATAGTAAATTGCATACCTCAATCAGAGCACTAATTCCCGCCGGAATAAGCACAAGTAGTGAGGTCTGCTCATCAAGAAGGTAAAAGAATATAACAGACTGAGAGAAGCCGCGCCAGAACACCGTCCTTGAGGACAAACCAGCTAAAGTTTTCTTACGACGCCAGAATGAAACATCATTCTTAAATGCTAGGAAGTCAAATAGTAACTGTAACAAAAAAAATATCTTTAAATATATTGCCACAGTTATAAAATATTTTATCTATTTGTAAAAATTTAAATGATTATTATTATATTTATTGACATAATGTCAACAACTTACATGACAACTTGCTATTAAAACAGTGGCAGACAATAAATAGAGATTTGTATCAGCAAAGATTCCTTTGACATCATCTATATCTTTTTCACTGAATCCTAAACTATTGAGCTGGTTCAAAGCCAATCTCACATGTAGTGCCAATCTTAAAGAACCGTAGGACGAGGGTGACACATTAACGGTAACATTAACTTCTGTAGTACTACTGTTTAGTAGCCTTAAGTTAGCTATTCTTGATTTCAGAACATTATGTTGAATAATCGGCAAAAAGTTTTTGCCCCGGACCCTAGAATGATTAGGATTCAAAATATTAATAAATCATATATTAAAATCATGAAATACTATACAAAGTGGATGTAAGTTTATAACAACAATAATTTCAGCTTTACAATTTGCAATAATGGCTTATTATATGAGTTAAAGGTATTAAAAGTTATTCCTTACATTTGAATGTTAAACAAATATGGTTTACACGGATGTAGCAGTAATGGGTACATGTTAACAAATACAACTTTAAAATTAATTTCTATTCTATAATAAAACATTCTTACCGCATATATGGATGCAACTCAGGGGGAATTTTACGAGCAGGCAAATTTAAGTTATCAGTTAGTATTGACAATGGAGCTACTGTTGAAATATGTGAGTAAGGCTTAACTTCTTTATATTTTTGTGCATCCCCTTCAGTCTGCAGAAAATGGACACTATGAGTCTACATACCAACTGAATTATGTTCAAAAAGTATTTATATTTCTTGATGATGCTTACTTTGTCTTTGAGTAGATTGAATGTAGCAGCTTGAGGTTCAGTGTATGTAACCAAAGGTAAGGTATGCACGGATTCACTTCTAAATATATCTATAAAGTCATTGTAAAGTTGACTTTCATCCAATAGAACGGCATGCATATAGAAAGTTCCATTGTTACGTGTCTTGCGAGGTATTTTTAATGTTACTTCCCTGATAAATAAAAACGATTAGTTAAACATATAGACTATCAAAGAATTGTAAATAGTATTATACCTACATAGTTGCCGGATTTCGATAGTCGAATTTAAGCGAAGTGTACACTTTATTAACCGAAGATTCAAATTGTCCATTTTCATAAGGAAATTCCTTTATGGACGTGTATAGAACAAGATGTTGTACAGGGTTTGATGCCAAATAATTTGTAAAACATCTATCGCCACGACTGCATTCGGGCGGTATAAAAATTTCAGCTAAAGTCCATATTGTATTTATCACATACCCCGCAAAAATTAAAGTTAAAATAAAAGTAAAGGATATATATTTCATAACGTTTTAAGTTTTGATATCAGAATCAAATTAATTATTATTTAACCAAATCAAACGAAGTCTACCAAAAATTTCAATTTCAAGTCAATATTGTGACAAATGACGTACACACCAACAATATTCAAATGTAGCCATAATTTAAAATGATAAATAGTAATTGTTTTAGTTTTTAATAATAATCACAATTTTGTAATTACGTACTTACATAGCCACAAATAAAAAAAAACAAAGACTTCATTTTTCATGAGTGTCCTAAACGAAAGCTCTAAATTAATTATGTTTATGGTGTAATACTGTATGATACAAATATATTCTTAAATTCGTAATGATGTATATTTAATAAATAAATTAAGTTAATCTTTATGATACGATCCTATTATTATTAAAAAAATAATTAAATAATACTAATTAATTAAAAAACTTCATAGTGCAATATTCAATAATCTTATTTTTTACTGTAGTCAACATTTTAACTTTACAAAGTCGACGGTGTACGAACGTAATAAATCAGTGTCTCCAAGGAAATAATATTGATAATTTATGTGTTTCATATAGAACCTAGAGTAAGTTGGTTACAATTGTGATTTCTGTGTAGCTTTTATTTATTTATAGCATTCCAATATCTAATAGTCTATGTGGCACAGTGTTTTGACGTTTGTCATAAAGGTGTTTGATTATTTTGTTTATATTTCAGGATGGCCAATGCCATTCCCAAGTCCTGGAGATTGATTTGTTACGTGTAGTACTCGTGGACGGTGTAAAAAATGAGAACGATTCACTCTTCAATATACCTTGAACAATTTGGCCATGGACGCTGACGGATCGAGGGCCAATTCCACATTAGGCTCAGTCGTCAGTGATGGCAGCACTAAATATGCTCACAACAGTCCAATTCTACAAACAAATAGAATTCAATCCTTCAACGATATTGGCTCAAACTCAATGGGCAAAATGGACGCGACGACCTCGCGACCGTGTGCTATAATCGGACCTGATAGAGTGCTGCCATCCAACGCTGGGGATGTTTATTTGAAAAAAACAGTTGCACCTTGGCCATGTCCAGAAAATGTTTATCGCCATGCAACTGATTACCAAAGTAAGCTACCCGAATATCAACCAAACAGAAACATATCACCAAGACAAACATTCCAAGAGAATATGCAGCGCATAATGGTCCCGCCTTCTTATAGTTCAATAAAAATGCCTGAGGAATCGAGCTCAAAAAATACCAAATTAAATATGCCTCATGAGGCTAAATACTGTGATGTGCCTTATAATAATTCTGTGAATAATGAACTTAAAAGTGTAAGAAATCCTGACATTCCTATAACAAACATGAATCCTGCTTTTAGCAGAAGTGTACCGCCATATGGTTGGCCCCCTGGTGTAAATGTGCGACCCTTGAGACCTTATGGTGCTCCTGATTTCTATCAGTATTCAGAATATCCCAGTTGTGCTGGAACAAGACCGATGGTTCGTCAACATCAAGCACTGAATGGAGAATCTTCACAAATATATCCCGACCATCTATACCAAGAATCAAATATCCGTTTTAAGCCATATCCATTGGCTAAGGAACGGCATCCGCAAGTAAGGTATGATTACATAAATAATTATCCTAATTCATTTCACCCATCAAACCCATTCCCACCTCATAGATACGACTTACAAAAGACAATTCATGGCCACCCATATCCTGTATATCCCCAAATACCAGTAAAGTACTTAGACAGAAGAATCCATGAGCCTATACCAGATTCCTATCAGAGGTCTTCGAATACACCAAATTTTATGGCATACAGAAATCAACCTGTCGCTCCTCCATATGGTCCATTATCGGGTAACTGTATTCAGAATAAACCATATCCTCTCGATAGCCCTTCAAAGCCTAATAATAAAATACATTTCGAGCCAAATAGTAAAGTATATGTGGATCTTGAACCAAAACATAATAAAGGTTATCCTATTCCTGATAACATTTATTTAAATGAGATGAATCACCATCAATCTTTGAGGGGTGATATATTGCTGCAGCCCAATTCTACACTGAGTATGCATACGGTACCCCAACACGCGATCTATAGAAAAGATAATACATATCACAAAAATTTTGAATACAATCTACAATACAGGAATGTTGATCAGCCCATGAATAATTCACTACCTAGATTCCCGTTGCAATATTCACCAAATACGTTAGCGATATCGCCCTCAGATTCAAACACTAGCAATGATACTGCGCTAACTTTAGGCGCACCTCAAGAGGATTGTGGCTATGTTAGTCAGTCTTCGACTACAAGTGTGAGAAGTTTAGATTCTTACAATATGCAAGCCACGAACGACACTCTAAGAAGGCATAACTATAACAATTATGGTATACAGAGAAACAATGGAAAAGAAATGATATCTAAGAGAAAAAGTAGTACTTCTGATAAAAAAAATATTAATGTTAGACAATTTTTACAAATGTGGAATGAAGGGGATGACGATATTAGTGAAACCAATAAAGAAGCTGTGACATCCAATGATTCTAAGAAAAATGATGAGGAACAACTTTATGTGCTAGGTTTAGTTAATGTTCCTAGTGATGAAATCGGAAAATATGAGCATATTCAAAAAATTTCAAAATTGCCAGAAAATATTAAAGGCTACAACAGCTTAGAGCTATTAAATCAGTACGAAGAACTTTTGGAACCTTCAAACACCGACAAATTTATTTCTAAGCCAATAATGACGAGACAATGTAACCTTCCGCCAAGAAATATTATAAATAAGGAACATGTAACAGTTCCTCGCCCAATATCACCATTAGATGTGGAAGCAAAAATAAGTCAATCAGTAATTCACAAAGAAGTAGGTTGTAATTTTGAAATTAAACCTTGCAGTCCTGAAATGTTAAATGTCGAAGTTGCAACTCCAGTACAAAATATACTAGGTGAAAGATCAATAGAAAAAATTGTTAATCCAGTCATATTACATGTCGATGAGAGTGATATAAAAACTTCAAACATTATTAAAAATACGAGTTGCAACATGACAAATCACCCATTCTCATCAGAACCGTCTAATGGCAATATAAAAGCTAATCATTACAGTACACAAGATCTTGAAACTAACTCTGGTGTATGCTTAGCATCTTTACCGCAACTTGACAATGACTTGGAACTAAATTTCCCCGAAATTAATCAACAGTTTATTAATGCAAACAAAAAAGTATCAAATGCTATTACGTCTCCAAAAATGTTAAATGTAGATACAGACCAAAAACCTATTGTATTACATGAAAAATCCGCTCAGCAGCAGATAAATTTATTGTCTCCTCACACTGGTTCCAATACAGAGAAAGAAGTTTCGAAGCTAAGTAAATACAGGAAAAATAGAAAAGTTGAACCGTCTACTCCTTCTCCTAATGATTTTGCGAGAACAATTATTTCCCCTATCACAACGCAGAGGATAGACAGTGTTATAATTAAGAATCCCGAAAATATAAAATTACAGGACATTCAATCTAATACAAGTTACGGTTTAAACACGTTACTTGAAGATCATAATGACACTTTTAATAACAATAACCTTTCTTTAGACAAGGCGATCGATTTTAGTTTAAATAAGATTGATGTCAATGTGCCTATAGAAAATACCGTTCTTAATAATATGAATTGTACGAACAATTCTATAACAGAACACTGTGACGCAAACACAACTTGCAACAATGTAATTGCGGAAGTTATATTAAATAAAAATGAGTTTACATTAGGTTTTGAGCAAAATCTTGAAGATAAAAACGACCAAGCTGCAACAGATGAAAATGTATCTGGAAATTATGAAAATAAGTGTACATCACGAAAGAATTCAGACGAAGAAAATAAACTTACAACAATAATGTCCGTCGATAACAATCAGCCAGAGGATAAGTTTTCAAGGAAAATCATTCAAAATATTGGTCATGAAGACCGAGATGAGCCCGTTACAACTTCCAACAACATACCTGAAACCTTTCCAATAAAACAAGATATATTCTCACTTAATCTTCAACCAGAAACTGAAGATCAAACTCATATGAAACAAGACGAGAATATTTTATCCTGTGAAGAAAATAATATTGAAAGTGTAAAAAAGGAACAAGAAGATTTTCCAAGTGCTTGTGAATTTGCGAACTCAACCGATAGCAATAGTTTAGAAGAAATGTTATCTGTAAAATCTAAGGATAGTCCCACAGAACAAAATTTTAACAATCTAAATGGTGATAATGACTCCAAAACTGAATTGAGTGTGATACATAGTCAACAAACTAGGGATGAAGTTTCTTTACCTCCTGATACACAATCAACTAACAATGATGGTAACAAATCTGTCATAAATAAGAGTGGAAGACAAATATCGAATATTACTTTGCAAAAAGTATCAGAACCCACGAGCGGCATTTCGGACATTTCCTTACCAATATTAGACATCATCTCAGAAAAAGACAATGAATTTTTTCATAGTATCACGAACAGTGAAATAGAAAATAGTGAAAAAATAACTGTGTTTGATGCACATGAAAATATTTATACGAGTGATAAGGATAAACTGAATCAAAGCAATAAAAAAGTAAACATGTGTGTTCAACAAAACGAGGATAACGTAGGCTCTAACATTTCATCTGATACTAATTTAACACAAGCAACTGATGGATTAGATAAGGATATACCCGACCATCCTACATTCAATATCAATGAAAACATTACTGAAACCAAACAAATCTCAGATTCGTTTTCAAGCACTGGGTTAATCGAACCTACCGAACAAAACTTTTACGATGAAAATAAACATTTTCACAAGAACGCAAATTTTAATTCTATAGAAGATAATGCTCAGATGAGGCGGACAGAGCTAAATGGCAGTTGTGAAGCGAAAAGTTTCGACACGAGTTTACTTGAACACTTTGAGTCCGAGAAATTACTTGAACCGCAACAATTTAATGATATTTTTAATAACAATGAAAAATTAAAGGAAAATGAAGATTTAAAGACCTTTTCTTTAGAAATACAGACAAAGAATGAAACAAACACTAACACAGATTCTGTAATGAATGAGACAAAGATATCTAATACGGATGATGTACTAAATTCTGTTGACGAAAATTATAGAGAATATGAATCAGAAAATGATGTGAGTTCCTCAGAATCTTACCTTCCTCAAAATGAACACGTGATTAATAATAATGAATCCAATACCCATTTAAATTGTGAAGAACGATCGATTAATAACAATACCTTATTAAATGAAATAAAAAGTATCAAAATCGATGCTGAAATGTGTATTAATGATAGAAGTAAACTTGATTGTACTCAAATTTGTACTAAGTACAATGTTGAAATAAAGAGCAGTGATGCTTTTTGTCGTAAAAATGTAAAAAAATATAAGAATCTTTTTTCTCCTTGGCTACAAAAACTAATTATGCACACTGAAGGGATTTGCGTGTCGAATAAGGAAATACAAACTGAAGACAGATTTATTGAAGATGAGGACGAGATTCAGAATTCACCAAAATCGGTCGAAAATAAAGAGGAAACTAATATAAATGAAGACTTAGAACATCATTTAAAAGAAGACATGTCTGTAAATGAAAATGATATCCAAGATAATATGATTGACACAAGTGACACCACTACCTTATTACTTATATTATCGTCAGAAAATCCAAAAGGTAACTTGAAGCCTGAAGATGATATCAAAAACTATGTTGATACATCACCAAATGAAACATTAAGTAAAAAATTTGAAAAAAGCTCGGAAAATGAAATGGTAGTTCATACTAAAATAAATAATAACACACAGTTCTTTGAAAATAAACCTAAGAGAATATTAAAAAGATCCCTTTCTGAATCAGCTATAGATAACAAAACTGATGTAGATTCGAACCTGTTAACATCTACTAAAAGGAAGAAAGTAAATGAAACACTTGAATCAAATATAACAGCAGAGGATTTGTGCAACATAGTTCAGAATAACAGGAGAAATTCAATATCGACATTTTATAACGAAGAAAGTGTATATATTTTGATAGACAATGAACTAATAATTACAGAAGAAAACGAAGAGTCAGATAAAATATGTTTCGCTGATAGCGATGTCTGTATCCCCACTGAAGAAAGTGAACCAGTGTTTGAGAAAATACAAAATACTTTTGAAAATGATGATTATCTTAATGGGCTCGAGAACGACGACGAAAAAAACGCAGGAGAATCGTGGTATGAAGATGTAGCGTGTATAGAAACGGTATTTAGTGACGATGTGGCTGAAGATATTACCATAGATGAAAAAAAATCTCCAAAGATAGCAACTGAAGAAGATAGCGAAAACGATGACTCACATATCTTTGAAGAAATGCGAGAATGTGAACATATCAATAAAATCCGAAATATATATGGTGATTCTGTATCTAATGAAAACGTACAGTTATTAGAAACATTGTACAGAACACCACAGATGGATGTTAACAAAACTCTATTTGACACAGAATCTCATAATTTAGAAGCTTGTTTTTTACAAGAAGAAACTTCACCAATACATGGTCAAGATGACACAGATAAGTTAAGAAACATTCATATGTGTCAACGAAATTGTTTAGTCGATGATAAAGAAAATCTTTCAAACGATTCAATTGTAGAAAATAAAACTTTGAAAACTTACGGTGACGTAAAGGAGAATAAGGTTAACGTTCTATTTTCCGATGATAAAAGTCTCGATGAGCATTTCTTCAATTCGTGTGAAAGTAGCAATGATAATTTTATTTCAAATACCCAAAAAGATAACTCACATTATTCGTATTCAAGTTCACCAGAAGTTTCGTCTACAACGTCTGAAGAAAAAGGCATACTATTAAAAATAACTAACTATAACGGGTCTAGGTCCTCTCAGATAAACGAAATGCCTGACGACATGAAGAAAATTAGTTACAAACTTACTGAAAATCAAGAATATCGGAGTTACACATCGAACTTCAGTTCCACGAGAACATTGATTACAAAAGCAGCTCAGAAATACATACCGCCTCTAAAAGAAACTGTTGGCGATTTAAAAGTAAAATTACCATTGCCTCAACATCACCTCAACAAACTTAAACAGCTTAAAATTTCAAAGATTGAACCAAAGATCAATGAAAACATTATTAAATATAAAAGTAGAAATCTAAAAGTAGACATACCTAAAAAAGTTAAACCAAAATTCGAGGATGTCCTTAAAAGTATAGACGAGATACATTTCAAGAAAAGGAGAGATAAAGTTAAAAAAGCTAAAAGTCAAATACCAAAAGTGATTATAAAGAAAGGCGAAGACGGGGGGCACTACACTAGTAGTAAAACGATAAATAATGAAGTGTATAATCCAGATCTAACCGGAAGGAAATGGCAACCCTGGGTATTCCTGGAAAAGAATAACTTCATTGACAGGATGGCAATCAAAAAGAAACACAAAGCCATATATTGCCACAGGAAGAAGACGTACGTCCTAGCTGAGAAATTTCGTAAATATAAATCGGTTTATAACGCCAAATTCGTAATCACACAACCGAAATCAAGTACGACACATGGGAATTTAAAATACACGATCAGATTACAACACAAATGATTCGTGGAACACATTTAATACACGAGTTCCTTGATAATGGACTATACTATATTTTGTTTAACTGCCAAAGGCTGTATTTAGCGATATCCTCCACCCACCAAGAAAATGGTCTCACCTTTTGTAAACTACATTCCTTGTATTGCATCAAAGATTTTTATTTATAGTTACCCGATTAAGTTCACTTTTTAGTTTCATAAGTTATAGTTAGAATAATCATCAAATACCAAATGTGATGAAAAATAAATCAAAGATTTCACCTATCTATATATCGAAATGTTGATCTGCGTTACTTCGTTTAAATGATTATAATAATTGTTACTTGATTTGTCATTCCATTATAGATTTTTATTTATTTTTATTAGCTAATGTAAATTACATATTTATATACACATTATATAAAATTGTTATGTATGTTATATTTACGCACTGTTAGCCATAAAAAGTATTATTTTGTCGTTTATTATGATTCAATCCTTTTTTGTTTTTGGATATATAAGAAAGGATAAAAATATGTGTAAATATTTAAGTTAAAATTGTTAAAACAATAATTTTCATTGATTTTTAATAAAAATATATAAATAGACAAAAGTAAAGTTTATAAGAATTGATCTTTTATGGAGATATTCTATATTTTTTATTAAAATAAGTAAAATTTAACAACACGTTATATATATATATCACATTTTGTGGTGATTGATATTGCTCACGTAACTTTAAGCACATGTACCTTATGACGAGTTTATACAGTTTGACTAAATACAGACGAATCCTAAGTTTTCATTAATGATATATGAATGGAAACTGTCTGTTAAGTCTAACTATACACTCGTGGTAGGGAGTACTAATGTAGTTTTTATGTCTTCATAAAGTAAACTGAAAGTTTAGTCTAAAGTACAAATTGTGTGCACCATTGCATATTGAGGTATAAAATTTTTGTTTTGTATGTGAAAATGTGCTTAGTTTATTGATGTTACTAATCAGTTACGACGAAGCATACGGATTGTATGTGAAGTTGTAAGAGAGAAATAATAAGAAAAAAATAGTAAAATAGCCGAATTCAATACTCATAAAAACACATTGTAAATAAATAGATGCTTATATAAAATATTGAATAACTATTAATAGTTTCGCACGCAGAACTGTTTTTTAAGGAATGTCTAATATATTTTTCGATTGAAATGTCTTCTGAAACACTAATAATGTTAATAATAAATACATTGTAAATTGTAATAACAGCAAATATTGAAAAATAAGTGCCTCCAGTTACATTGCAACATTGAAATAAAATTATTATATGTATTATTCAATATATTATATATACAATACTGTTTGAAACAAAACGGTGCCTTTGAATTGGATGCCATGATTTTTATATAATATTAAAATATATA
>DVQP01002023.1:0-13492 GCA_018231745.1 Danaus eresimus
TTTTCCTAGTCATAAGTACTTTCAAAATGTTCAAACCTTCTCCATGTGAGAAGAGGCCTTTACTCAGCAGTGGGCACCGATAGGCTGATGATGATGATATTGTTGTATAAGTTATTTCAAAACATCGCGCAAAAAAAATCTTTTTAAAAGCAAACTGGCATTAATTTGTCCCTGAAAAATAAATAAAAACGGCAGGTCTTTGAAAGAGTTAATATGATACGTTTGATCGTATTTCATTTGATGCAAATTTATTCCGACGTAACGGCTAAATAAGTTTTTTAAAGGCCGCCAAAATATCCATTCTTTTGCTTGCAGAGCCTTTATTATGCAAGCGTAAAGAATTGTTTTTATTTTATTACAAGTGTGTTATTAAACTCTATTTTTAGGATTTTAGTTTTAATATTGTTAGAAACAGTTGCGTACTAACAATATTATACGTTACGATGTTCAGAGAGATATCTTAACTCTGCAGCGTTAATTAAAAACACATCAATCATTTAATTAGATTCCACCAAGCTAACATAATATAGCCAATTATTATAATCAATAAAATTTTGCTACAACAATATTTTTTTAAAAATCAATATATATGTAAGTTTATCGTTTTAAAATTTAACAAACAATAAAAAAAATTAACTTCAACAGTTGTTACATTTTATTTAAATTCTTAATATTAAATTTTGCAATAACGTTTCAGACAACTATTGACGGTTAAATTATTAACAAAATGTTATTTATGTACGTTTTAACACAAACAGAATCATATTATTAAAGTTTTATAAACAACAGTCCATATTAAAAAAATATCACGTTTTAATCCTTGCTGCAGGGGCATGGACCTGCTTCAGCAATCGTAAGGTTTCCACTGAGGGCTATAGCATCTATCTCCACAGCTGCACCTAGTGGCAGCTTCGCCACTTGAAATGTAGCTCGAGCTGGACAATCTTTTACAAAAACTGTTGAACAAAAAAATGTCGTTAAATTACATAAACATAAAAAGGAGTCTCTTTTGTCATAAAACACAAAACAAAAACAGAATGACGCGCTTAGCACATCACTTACATTCGCCATAAATTTCATTGACAGTTTTAAAATCATCTATGTTTCCTAGCAGAATAGTTGTTTTGACAACTGCTTCCAATGAAGAGCCACCGGCTTCAAGGACATGTTTTAGGTTAGTCAATGCCTGTCTTGCTTGCCCTTCTGCTCCTCCATTTACAAATTTTGCCTGCGAATCTAAACCTAACAATCCTGATATGTATAGAGTTTTGTCTACTAAAATTGCTTGACTGAAACAAAATTTCCAAATAAAATATGTTAATTTTTCAATATCATCAGGTATATTCAAAGTATTCACGATTCCTGCAGTTTAAAAATGAGTTTTTTGCTATAATATAAGCAATTATTATGATTTAAAAAAAATGTAAAACTCAATAATGGATACAAAAGGCAGTGCAACATAATAGAGACCTTTTGAACATCTTTTAATTTTGATATCTACGATAAAATTAGTTTATATAAAACTAGATATGAAAATATCATAAAGGAACACCTGTAAGGTCCTACTGGTTTGTAAATGTGTGGTGATGTCACTATAACTTTAGTAACTTTGCCTGAAGGAGAGCTCATTGTTAAAAAATATTTTTTACTACTGCCACCGGAATTTTTCTAAATATTGTCAAACTATTGGGTTAATAAGTTTTGTATATCTACATTAAAATAAAATTTACAAAATTAAATTAAACTTCAAACGTGAGAAATTCTATCAAATATTTAAAATAAAAAATTAAATGTCATGTAAGGTTTTTTAATTTGTTTCATTTTTACTAAATAGGTTGTCTTTATAACTTAAGTGAATAATTAGTTATACCACTATATCATAATTTGTGAATTATTTTTATTATATTTCCGAAAATCAAACGTTAGCTTTTGCTAACTTTTCAATGTGCAAAAAATGTTTGTATTTAACAAAATACCCGCTAAACAGACGTGCATAATTAAGTACATATCAAGTCGTATGCGAAAAGTAAAACAATGAAAATAATCAGCATTATTGCAAAAAGCCTGAACAAACAAAATTGCTACCTCAATATGTGGGAGCAGAACTCAGTAAACGTAGGATATTTGTAGAGACAGTTAGTAATTAAATAAAAAATATGTGGAGTAGACTGTGAAGTGTTTTCGAGTATATTTGAAGATACTCTGTTGTAAGTATTGTTTAAATCAGTAACACTTCTAATAGTTATAATTTTGAGAAAAAAAAATAGCTATTTTGTGGCTCTTAATGTGTTCATCGTGCCATCTTTTTTTTTTAATTCTACCTAATTTTGATCTTTGCCACTTAAACATCCTCAAATCCTTTAAACCATGAAAACATTGGTTACCTGTAAAATTGATAATTAAATAATTAAAAAAAATATGGAATAAATTTTAAAATTTTATTTTTATCTGATGTACATTATATGTTTTCATCGAAATGATAATCGAATTTATAGCGACCTAAGTATTTTATCACCTGAAATACTTAAAATAATTTATAAAATTACAAAAAAAAAATTAACGAATTAAAGTAGCTATTTATTATTTGATATAAAATATTTGTTTATGCTTGTTAAGTCTAATGGTTCTAGTTGTATCAAGAGTAGTTCAATAATATTTTGTTTTTATGAATGGTTTCATTGAAATAGGCAATATTCATGTATGATATCGTATTATTAGCACTTTATTAGCGATACTCTCATATTACATTTGTTCACATATTTGTTTGCACTTATATTTTTATTATCGCTGTATAATATAAAATTACGAACAATAAACTGTATTGTAATAAGACCTTTTAATAAAGAATTATATTCTGGACTTTGTCCAGTTTAAATACTTCAACATTAGGTAATTGGAACATTTAAAAAGCAAAATTTTATAAGAATATTAAAAAAATGTTAGTTTATACTTGTAACTACATTATAACGAGAAAAGGTGAATTTCGAATATTAATACAGAGGTAAAATATTAAACATAAGTATACAATATATTATATACAGAAAATGGCTACAAGTACAATGGAAAAGTTAGCTGTAGGGCTCCCGATGGATTTGGCGGAGACAAATACAGGTGAGACAGTCGAATTCAAATTTGAAAATCTTTTTTAATACCATTTATTTTATTTCTTTTGTCTGTATAGATAATATATTTCAGTTCGCAACGGTTTCAAGTGCGTACCTGTTGTTCAGAAAGCGCTAGTTATCATCACACTAATTATATTTTCGATCGGTATCTATGTTTTGTTTCTGAGACTTTTAAAAGTGGACGGTTAGTAAAACGAGTAAGTTTATTAAAATTTTTTTATATAAAAAAATAATCTCTTTTTATTTTTGTAGATAGCATTCATACAACTGAAATCATATTTGTATCAGAAATAAACGGAACTCAAAATAACTCTTTCTCACAAGATAATGCGGAAGTGATAATTTTTTTTCGATCCAAAAATAAAACAGCCAGTATTGTTCCATTAGCAAGAACAAAAAGAGAAACGATTTCCTTAAATTCTAAAACACAAGTTCACACCAAAGATGAAAGAATAAAATTTAAAGACAGTCAAGTACAAAAGGCAAGAAAAATTATTTCAGAGCATGATGTTTTGTGCAACGAAGCAACACACAAGGATGTTTGTAGAGATCTTATAATGAAACTGAAATCTTTGACAGACAATAATTTTTCCGATCACAGTGAAAATAAAGAAAGTGAAAAAAATGAAAACAAGTTAGCCGTTACGAATAAACTGAAAGACATCGCTTATACTGACCTTTCTAAAAAAGACCCGGTTCCCCTTCAGAGAGCTACAAAAAGTATACCATTTGAAAAAGATGCGAGTGCTTATGGTCCTTCTGATCAAATGTATGATACAATTCCACATTTAAATTCTCATGGATTAAACAACCTTCCATTATCGGATTCCTGTCTCATGTCTCGCCTTATAAAACCTAATTTCCACGGCAAGTTATTCACATAGTTTATATTATGGGTAAAATATATTTTTTGACATCAGTTTGAATTATTATTCTTAAATAGTTCGAAAACAAATATAGAGCATAGACTTTGATAAATTGTAATACTCGTATATTTACTAAAACCTTTTTTTAATCAATAAAAAAATGGTAATATTCCCTCTTTATGTCTTATAAACTTATAAGTTATACTCATACGAATTATTTTCTATTAGGCGGTTATGGAGATATGTATTCAGATCATCAAAAGCAATATCCGCACTACTCAAGGTAAAAGGTGTACTTATTAAAGCGCTTCTTGAAAATATTTTTATAAAATAATGGCCATTCTTCTAATAAATTTTATTTCTCGTCCCAGGCCCATATCAAATTATAAGTCCCATTATGTCCCAACTCATGATTCAGAGGAACTTTTGACAAATCCTCACCCACAAGATATCGGAATCGCTATGAAATTCTTATCACCAAAGTGAGTATCACATTAAGAATGACATACAGGTGTCATTTTATTTTTAAATACAGTTACGCTTATTTTCCTATGATCGTCATATTAGCAAAAAAAATCAAAATTTTGAAGACAGATTATTCAGATAAAGAAACGTCCTTGTGATAAAGAATCTTTAAATTTATCAATTCCGTTAATTTTAATTTAAGTATTACTAAAATGTCTCGCATATTTACATAGAAAAAATATTTCAGATATGACATGACATCTAAAGACGCTACTGGTTCAAATTCAACTTTTAATGAAATAGAATGTCCAGTTGGAACTGTTTCTTGTAACAACGGGGCCTTGTGTATCGATGAACACAAATGGTGCGATGGTAATGTTGAATGTGATGACGTCAGCGATGAATCGAAATGTGACTGTAGATCAAGGGTTGATGATTCTAGAATTTGCGATGGTTACTTTGATTGTCCGTTCGGTGAAGATGAAATGGGATGTAATGGTGTGTATAAAAACATAAAGCTAGTAACAGTGTATGAACAACAGGATATATCAACTAAATGGCATTTGAATTGAGATAAATCGAGATAAATGATGAAACGTCTTCGAATATTGTGTCTTAATTGATATTTTCTTACATATATGACAAAATAAACGTGTATAATAAAAAGTTCTATAAAATTATTATGCGTGTATAATAAAAAGTTCTATAAAACTATTAAAATTCTATGGCAAGTTTCTTATATATATTTTTTTTGCATAACAAAAAAAACTCCATTTTACGTTTGAAAACGTTGTGTTACATAAAATAGCTGAATGGAGAAATTGATAAAAACATAAAATAAAAAACTTTTTAAGAGCCCCTAGATCTGGTTGAAATAGTTTCAATATCGCACTATAAACTTTTTAATGGAAATATAAAAGATAAAATTACAGATAATCAACGTTATCTTTCGTCCTCTTCTGAAATTTTTCTTTATTCAAATATTCTGACTCAACATCTGTACCTTATACTGCCAATAGAATTTGGGATGAGTAAACAAACTTCGTTTGTGAATAACAAATAGGCTCCTTTCCTTTCCAGGTTGTAATGACAACACATTCAGTTGTGAGGATCTAAATATTAACTCAAAGAACACATGTTTTTCCAAGGAGCAACGTTGTGATAACTTTGCGGATTGTCCAAATCAGAAAGACGAAATTGACTGCAGCTTGTTAGCACCGAGCTTACACAAAAAGCCCGTAAGATATTTTTGAACGAAAATTGATTTTAAATAATTATTTTTTATCTATAGCGAAATGAAATTAATGAAAGTACGAAATACCAATATTTCATTTATTTTGTTTAATTTCGTACAGTTGTTTGCTATTTCAAATACGGAAGGCTTTCTGCATCGAAATTTTAAAGGAAACTGGTACGCCGTCTGTAGTAATCCTTACATGTGGGCGCATGATGTGTGTCGTCGGGAAACAGGGCTTATAATAAGGTAAGTTAATTATATAATATATTTAACTATAACTCACTACAAATCTGCATGATATAAAAAAATATCTCAATTTTTTTTTAGGCCTCCTTATATTCAAGTTGTGCAAATAGATCCCTTAATAAAGGTTAAGTATATAAACACAGCGCTGGGAGGATCAATACACACTACAAATACTTGCGGGAACAATTCCGCAGTGTACGTCACGTGCCCTGATTTATTGTGTGGAACCCGAGTGCTATCTTCCTCAGAATTCTTAAGACAAGTGTGTATATAATTAAAATTATAATTTATAGATTCAGAAATATACTTTTAATTTTCCTTCTTCAGAGATAATATTTTATTTCAGTTTCTCTCTCTCACTCTGTTTTAGTTATTGTTTAGTTTAGTATTTGAGAAATGTTAATTTTTTTGATTTAATGCTTGAAAAGTTTTGCAAACACAATAAGTTATTAACTTGACAGGTATGATCGTTTTGAAACCTTTTATTCTTAGTAAACATTTCTTATTTTACTATACTTTTGGTGGAGATAATGTAGTTTTAACGATTATTTTACTGTAGAACGCTAATATGGAAGACAACCTGTTTGGCCGGAATAAAAGATTCCTATTCCAAGAATCATACCCTGGGATTTATTACGGTGACCGAAAAAAGAGATATACAATTAACAACGCCTGGCCATCCCAATCATCCCATTATTTTAGAAAAGATTTGGCTAATGATAGAAGATACAAAAGATCAGACAGTAGAGTAGTGGGAGGAAAACCTAGTCAACCAGCTGCCTGGCCGTGGGTAGTAGCACTTTATAGAAATGGAATGTTTCATTGTGGAGGCGTTATTGTAAACCAAAATTGGATAATGTCTGCGGCGCACTGCGTTAATAAGTGAGTAATAAAAAAATGTTATTTTTATTCCCAGTAAATGAGTGAATTAAGTTGAATTAAATGATTTAGTACGCATATATTATTATCAGTTTTCTTTTTACTTTAAAGCATGATAAAGTTTAATATAAATAAATACATCTAGTAACGTAACATGTATATAAGAAAGTTTTACTTCACAAACATCTCCAAAGACAATAAATTTTCCTAAGCATTGTTTATTTATTATTATTTATTTATATATTAATATTTTCAAAGATTTTGGGAACATTACTATGAAGTTCAAGTCGGTATGCTCCGTCGGTTTTCATTCTCACCTCAAGAACAGAACCACCGTGTTACTCACGTCATAGTGAATCAAAATTACAATCAAGAAGATATGAAGAATGACTTATCTTTATTGAGAGTTAAGCCTGGCATTCAGTTTAGTCGCTGGGTACGACCTATTTGCTTACCTGGACCTGAAGTGGCTGGTGCTGACTGGATGTGGGGACCCCCTGCTGGTACAACTTGTACAGCTGTAGGCTGGGGAGCAACTGTAGAACGTGGTCCTGATCGTAAGATTTTTAAATAAATATAATAAACAATTATGTTTGACAGTTTTCGTTCTAATTGGTACTATTCCAATTTTTAAAGCGGATCATATGCGTGAAGTAGAAGTTCCTGTATGGGAGCACTGTAAACATGAGGAAGATCAAAGTGGCAGTGAAATGTGCGCAGGTCTTGCTGAGGGTGGTAGAGATTCATGTCAAGTATGAAAAAAAATGGTTGTTTATTCTAAATTAACGTGATTTTCTCTTCTATTTTTAATTACTTTTAAAAACAGGGAGATAGCGGAGGACCACTTCTATGCACTAATCCTGTCAATCCGCAGCAATGGTATGTAGCAGGAATTGTCAGTCATGGCGATGGTTGTGCACGAAAAGGTGAACCAGGTGTTTATACAAGAGTCAGTGTTTTTGTTTCTTGGATACGATACCACATCGGTTAGTAAAATGAGTAATTTTTTTAACTAAAATTTTATTATTTGGAGTACAGTATTTTAACATATTTATTATTTTGTTTTTGAAGCATCAAAGGCGTTACCAATAATTCAACCTAAACAAGAATGTCCTGGATTTAGATGTGATTCTGGCATTTCAAAGTGCTTACCTAAAAAGAGGATGTGTGATAAAATAATAGACTGTTTAGATGGTGAAGATGAACTAAATTGTGAAATAGTGAGATCAGCAGATATTTTGCCAAATAATTTATTTCTCAATCCATTGGCCAAAGTAGCAAATATCACAAACAAACAAGAAACTGGCAACATTAATGATAATAACAAAAATAACAATCTTCCAAGTAATAATATTACCTTAGTTCCTGATACCAATGTAAATACGAAATTAAACATATCTAATTTAAATGAATTTGAAACTACAACGCCATTATCAAACAAAGGTATAATAACTGATACAAATGTATATGACCAAACTACTTTGTTTGTTACTACAGAGAAATCGCATACCCACAATGATAATAAAGTTACAAATATTTTACCAATCCCGACTGAAGTAAGTTTAGAACAAAGTTCCCTTTACGATGATATAAAACACGCGTCAACAATAGAATTGCTACATCCCGATTATTCTGGAGAACCCATAGATGATCTAGATCAAAATGAATCAATTACATCAGATTCAATTATTACGACGACTACAAGCAAATATTTTGATGACATAAAAATAAACCTAAACTCTAGATACGCAATAGAGTCTATGTCCTCGATTTTAGATAACCCTCAAAAGGAAGAGAAAATATTTACAAATTTTAGGGAGACAGAGAAAACTTTAGTAACATTACCACTTGGCATTTTAAGATTAGAATCAGATATTGAGTCTACCACAGTAACTATAGAATCAAGTAGTTTTAATACATCCGATGAATATAATTTAATTGCTAATAAATTCAATAATACTATTGATCAAAAGGATAGTTTAAACTTAACAGATAATAAATTTAATAAGACTATTCCATCGAGAAATAATTATGTACCAACTAACAATGCTAGCAATTTTAATGAAAATACTACTGAACTAAATATAGAAGATCAAATGAATTCAGACACGAATCATGAACAAAACTATTTATCGCCCATTAGTCCGATGGATACTACTTACACTAATAGCGACAAAAATGAAGACACGTTACAAACTGAACTCCAATCAGCAAAAAAGAAAAAATATATGCCCATGCCTATTGACTTTCAATGCAGACGGTAAGACATTACGATAAGATAAAAAAGTTATATCATTTATGCTTACATATGTTTGAAATTAAATCGTTTATGCCCTTATTGAATAAAAAAAATATGTCTGGATTTTATTTTCAACTCTCACAATTTAATTATCTACTCAGTATCATTATATCGAAGTATTTTTTTTATTTAAGAAATACTATCAACCTGAAAAAATTAACTGGTAACAACTTATTATTAGCTGTTATTGAAACTCATCTGTTATTTTCAAAATACTTATTATGGACGTATACAATTGTATTTTTAAAATTTTAAAACAAATTTGCCTTTAATATTTACCTATTTGACAAGAATGTTGTGTAGAATATTTTTTTTGTAATAATTTCATTAAGTACATCAAAATCTTTTCAGCATTTATCAAATCGTCCCTCACACGACTCGGTGCGATCATAAAGCAGACTGTGAAGATGGGTCAGATGAACAGGACTGTACGTGTGTTGACTACCTAACAACTTTTGATAATAGACTCTTATGTGATGGACACTTCGATTGTGCCGATGGACAGGACGAAGTGAATTGTTGTAAGTGATAATAATTCTGTATGAATTATTGAACAAAAAACTAGATTTTAATTTCTACCAAAGTTAGAAATGCTCATAAAATATCTTATAGATAAACTAATACAATACGTACTTTCGTCATCAACCACGTTATTATTATAAATCTTATAAAGAAAGTTATTAAGATTTTGATTAAAATGTATCACTAGAGGTAGCCAAGGATTTATAACTTTATGATAGTTTAATAAATTTTATGTAAATTTGTTTTTATTCTGCCAAAATTCTCCAAACTTTTCGTCCGGTCTGCTGTTAAAGACAATAATCTTTTAAAACTACTCTTAGTAACCTTAGATAATAAAAAAAACTAAAAATAATTATTTTTTAATTAAAGATACATGTGAAGAGGATAAGTTTCTATGTAAACTAAGTGAAATGTGTCTCGATTCAAAGTACGTTTGTGATGGAATACCACAATGTCCCTCAGGCGAAGACGAAATGGATTGCTGTAAGTAAAAAAAATATTAAGCTGGCTAAACTAAAGTTAAATAAAGCTCAACTCATGCGTATGTGTGGTTTAGATTTCTTGATTGATTAAGGACTACATTTTTTTTTATAGTAGTTAAAATGCATTCAAATATATTACCGATAATTAAAACTGTGTAAAGTCTTTCAAAACAAAATGAGAACGTGAAACTTTAAAATAACAATATTTTTTAAACAGTTGCTCTTACAAACGGAAATCATATTGAACATGATATACACGGCAGACCAGAGGCAAAATTGGAGGGCTACTTAACTAAAAAGTATCAAAACAGCTGGCATGTAGTATGTGAAGACAACATGTCCGTTCTAGAACAAGAAGAAGCTGCTACACATATATGCCGCTACTTGGGATTTAGGTAAAAGCATACTCTTAAATTCAAATTGAAAAACCTTTTAATTCTTATTCACCTGTTTAGAGTGGAAAGTGCCTTTTCTTGAAAGCAAATACAATTTTAGAAAAAAAAACCAGAAATGTAAAAAAAAGTGGTGTAACCAAAATAAAAAAA
Organism: Danaus eresimus; assembly: GCA_018231745.1. Classification (NCBI taxonomy): domain Eukaryota; kingdom Metazoa; phylum Arthropoda; class Insecta; order Lepidoptera; family Nymphalidae; genus Danaus; species Danaus eresimus. Next base: position 10,667 of record DVQP01002023.1, read on the forward strand.
GGCTTCAAATGTCTAATTTAGCACGATTCCCATTAATTGTTTTCTTTAAATTATTTTGTAGCTCAGCAAATAAATATGTCATCAAATATATTAATGTGAAACAAAAACTTCATCATATGAAAGCTAAAAGGTCGATACGGAATATCGATTTAAGGATGCCCGTTCACTTCAGCTTTAGAACAGTTAGTGACAACAACGATTCAACGCATGTAGTCATAAATGAACCTCAAATAATAAAAGAGGAATGTGTTCCTAATATAACGAAAACTTGCATGTCACTTTATGTTTTTTGCGACCATTCCTTGTACACTCATTTTGATAGCATTGACGAAGATAACATAAAGAACGAAATAAAGAAAATGTCTGATCAAATGTGGCCATGGATAGCGAAATTATATGTGGACGGCAAATATAAATGCACAGGAATTTTGGTTGACTTGTCTTGGGTTCTGATAAATCACGTGTGCCTACCGAGTTCTGAGTACGTTATTATTTTAATGTCTCTTTTTTATACTTAAGAACGCCGAATAAGTTCACCATTCACTCAATTTAATATAGTGTTCGATATCGATTTTTTATTAAATATCCATTTTAGAAAAAGATTGTTACTTCTTTGACAATATCGATCTACATTTACAAATTGATATCCCTTGAAAGAAATCAACACCTTAGCGAAATAATGCCTTAAGCAGCTGAATATTACTGAATATATATATCCCCAACAATTTCTCATAATTATTATAATTACTATTAAAATCAGTGTACTTTTTAAAAAATAGACAATATTTTCAAACCACAGGCTAAGTTATCACTATGTAACAGTTATACTTGGTTCTCACAAAACTCTTAAATCAACTGTTGGACCTTATGAGCAAGTGTATCGAGTTGATGCAAAGAAACATTTATATCAAAGGAAAATTATGCTTCTGCATCTCAATGAACCCGCTATATACACATCAATGGTGAAGCCGATGGTAGTGACGTCTCTGTGAGTTTATATTTACCAAATATATTGTAATGTAATAGTCAAAGAAATTGTATGATGTAATAATTTTCTTAGATATTCCGATGATTCTGATAATACGGTATGTGTAGCAGTTGGCCAGGATAGAAATAATAAAATGTCAAGCGTATTTCTTAAAGAAACTGATAGATGCAACTCCCACAATCGATGTTTCGATCTTTTAGTAAATTCTAGCTATTGTAACGTAAGTATTAATATTATTATGTGTTAATATTTTAAAATATTAATAAGGTATAAATGTAATATTTTTTTCTTGTTTCCGTTAATTATTTTTCCTATTCATTCAGTTTGAAGATGCAAAATGGGCCGGTATAATAAGTTGTCACAACAAACGTGGATGGTATCCCGCAGCGTCGTTTGTTAAAGACATGGGAATATGTAAAAATACTGATGGCATAAATGGAACAGACATTGGAAATTTAAAAATTGATATAAAATATTTCGAAGGTAACATTTTCAGCTCTTAACGAAATCAAATAATTATTATTTTATTACTATTTTTCTTGTCTGTAATGGGCTTTGTTTATATATTGGTTATACGTCTCAGTTTATTTTTATTATATCGGATGTTTTCCACGGAAACAAAATTACTTCTGCATCACTATCAGCAGATAATTAATCCCTACATAATTAAATAATACATGTTGACATTACTAAATATTTCCCATAAAATTTATTTCGTACGTCGTTTTCCACTTCATTTACCCAAATAGTATGTTATTTAAAACTAATATATTTTCGATTTTACTACGCGATTTTTTATTTTTTATTGGTGGAAAGTAACCGAAACGTCGGGATCATGTAGTTTTAAAATAATAAAAAATGGCGTAGTAAATCCGAAAATATATTAGTTTTATTGAAATGACTCCCGCAAAATCTCAGATCTAATTAGTATGTTATTTACTGCTTCACTTTATTGTTAATTTATTGTTTTTTAAAGAAAAATTTAGAAAAGGTACAAATCATTTTCTTATGTAATCATACTATTCAGCCCGAACAAAACTGTACTAGTGCTTCGAAAATAAAATTGCTTATACAAATATATTTTTAAATAAATATTTGGTCTTACTTAACATAATCTTTAGTAACATTATCTAAATTTGATGTACAAATCACGAAACCTAAATAAATAAAAATCTCTTGAAATAGCCTTTTATATTTATAGATAAACCATTACCTCTTTCCGATGGGCATTTGTTTACAAATTGCGAGGGAGTCCGGTGTCAAAGAGGGCATTGTGTGGGGTTACAAGACGTATGTAATGGGGTCACGAATTGTGAAGATTCTTCGGATGAATCTAAAGAAGCATGTAGAAAAAAACATGATGTTTGTACACAGAATCCATTTTATCGTGGATGTGGTAAGTTTTAAGCTTTTACCATAGAAAGATTATTTGGAGTTACATTTTAATATTTAGCTTATTTAAAAATTATACATTGTCATGATAAAATGATTTACTTTCAGAATGTCCGGTTGGTCAATTAAAATGTCATAATGGTCAATGTATACCCAAAGAATTGTTCAAGGACGGTCGCAATGATTGCGGAGATGGCACCGACGAGCCTGGTCAAACTTTATGTTCAGATTACTTGAGAAGGGTTATGCCTTCAAGACTTTGTGACGGAATTCTTCACTGTCACGATAGGAGTGATGAAGATCCCACATTCTGTAAATGTTTCGCAAAAAAGGCGTACAAGTTAGTAACAAACATTTTTCTTTTTTACTACCTACATCACAGAACACTGAACTTCATAATATAAAGCATTTACACAGTCTCTATGTTTCCAAGATCAGTTATATAT
>DVQP01002024.1:0-13491 GCA_018231745.1 Danaus eresimus
GGATAATATGTCACATAAAGAGTGAAATTGCTGTCTTCGCGAAACCAACATCTGGCCGTATGAACCAGAAGATTCGTTATACTGCACATAAATTGGAATGTCGCTGCTATCCTAACATGGTTTGAATAAATAATTGTCTTAAGTATAGGTTATAACATATATGTTCATTATTTCATTTTTATTATAAATTAGGCATAATATCATAGCTTTTCCGGAATCTATCGCTGCCGTGAAACGCATCGTAAATATTAAATAAATAAAACTTAAAAATATATATAAATAAATAAAAAAAACCGAAATATTAATAACACTTATAAATGTTTAATTAATGTTCTTAGCAGCTACTTACACTTCTCTGAATCTGTTATACGTATATATTATCTATAAAATTAGATACTAAACTCGACTTTAATAGTAATTCAATATTTATTCATTAATTAACAATGCGAAGTAATAACCCTTTTTATTAACTGTTATACGATTCTCATACTTTTTTTTCATAAGCACAATGATCTTACTGGTCTCGATTCCTCCTAATTACTTGAAATGTAATGTAATTGGTTTTTATGGCAGGACTTGATCTCGCTCTATGTGTACCAAAACCCTGATAGTCTATAATTATTTTCTATAAACATTATCTCACTATTATTTTCCAAGAGATGTTATTGGAAGTATATATTTGGGGGATATCGCAAAAAACTACATACTGTAATCATTGGCTTTAGATTAATTGTTGTAAAAAAACATGCTCATACATTGAAATTGTTGGAAAACAAATTGGAAAAATTAAAACAAATTCATAAGTTCATCTTTTTCTTTACTTAATTTATTCTGATCTTAACTTTGTCTTCTCTTTCGAAGTGTAAAGATAAATTATATGTACATTAATTTCCGAGTTATAATAATACCGTGAACACCTTTTATGTAGTCATTTTCAAACTTGTGTAATAATTTTCTAATGTACTGTGGATCCTATCAATTTTGGTTCATATTATTTTGTGATCGTTTGTGTCAGCTGAGAGTAACGAGATGGGTTTCCTACTAAAGTATGGTAATTTATTCGGTGTATTGGATGTTCTGTTTAAGTTTGTAACAGGAACCTTGTTGACCAACTTGACTATTGCCACCGACGGAACTATTAGTTAAGATAAATTGTCTTACAAATATGTCACATATTTTTTTTATTACCGAATGATTATAAATAAAAAATTGTTTGTAACAAGATGCTAAACATTTAATTTATTTTTCTCTTTATTTGTAATTCAGTACTAGAGTAGCTTATTAAGAAAGGGTAAAGGTCAGAAGTTTGATATTGATAAAAATAAGCGTCTAAAACGTAATAATGAAATAAATACGCACGACGTCTTCAGGAGTGATCTGAAAAACATAAAGAAAGACTTCCTCAAATACGCATGTATATGAAAAGAATTGATTCTCATATTTTTTTTAATTTCCCTCTGAAAAATCCTGACTGGGAAAAAAAATATCCTTAAAACGGTCTAGGAATATTTAAGAAATCTCTGAACATCCATACAATAAGATTCTGATGAATTAAGAACCTCCTCCATTTTTGCAGTTTGTTAATATCAAGATTACGAAATATGTTTTCCTATAATGAAGGTCACACATAATATACTGTTTGTAATGCCATTACTTAATATGTATTAGTCTGCATACATATTTTAAGAATTTCCCTCAACTTTCTCAGGAGTCCATGATCAGGTCCCATTGTAATCATTAGAGGACCAACTGTGAAGTCTACGCTTATAAATAAATAAATCAAAATCGTTTGGTATTGAAGTTACTAGTTAATTTATCGCACACACACTATTACTTAACGCTAAGAGAGTTATATGATTATCTCAGGGTTGCCATTGTCTGGCAGCAATCTAAATGAAATGGGACCAAGCGGGAAGCATCAGCCCTTAAAAAAAAATGATTAAAACCAATTTTTCCAGTCGAAAGTTATTAGGTAACAGTCATAAAAAATAGAGACGAATTCAGAACTCTCTTTTTTTTAAACCAGTTAAAGATATGTATTAAAAAATAATGTTTACTTTTTTAAATTAATTAATATAAAACTATTGTTTAACTTTATTACTCCAATTGGAATTCTTCTTTATTTAATTAAATCTCTCAATACCTGGATTGTGACATTATTAAGGCGGCTTAAACAAAACTATTTCTAAGTTAAAAGAGCCTGTAAGATAACAGCTGACCCATGAGTTACGGTTAAGAAGGGTAGGCTTAACAATGACTTAGTCCAGCCATTTATATGAAACACTCGAGTGTAAAAACGTCTATATTTTTTTATTCTTAAATATAAAGACAAACTGTTTCAAAGTATACCCTTCTTTTTGTTACCGGTCTGTTATTATATATAAAAAAAGAAAGTATATTTACATTTTTTTTAGAACCTCCCTTGTTGCAAGAGAAGTTCCTATGTATTGCATTAGAAATTAATTCGGACTTCAGTATTTTATAGAAAAAAAAAAATTAACTTATTGCTCGTTAGGAAACTGCATTTTGATGGCAAGATTCTGAACAAGGACTTGGATCTCGACGTCATTAAAAATACAAGAAGTAAGGAGTAAAATTAATTATATCCAAGCCCGTGATCACGGTTGCTAGAAAGTAATCGAAACGTCGGGATTATGTAGTTTTAAAGTAATAAAAAATCACGTAGTAAATCCAAAAATATATTAGTTTTATTTAAATGGCTCGCGAAAATCTTAGATCTCATTAATATAATGTAAATATAATAATATATTCTGGAACCATGGAATAGGTTCCATGGGTAAGTTGTTTATAAATTTGCTGTATTATTTTGTTAAAAAGCAATAGAAAATTATACATTGAGTTGTTTTATCATTATCTTCAATTAAAGAAAAAACTAGAACAGTTTTAACAAAAAATGCAATAATTTAAGTCAAATGACCCTTGGCAATACAGATAAGATAGCGAGCATAATATGTTTCAGTGCCAAATCTTCCGACTTTTTATATCACAAAACAACAGGATCACAATTATGCATTTGTTCTTTATTTTTATTGTTATTTGTACAAGTATTTTAATAAGTGCAATCTGTTATTTTAGTGATAGTTTTTTTTTTGTAAAAAAAACAACATCAATCTTTAATAAATCTTTCCCTTTAGATAGCTGCTGAATCTGATTGCATTTCATTCATTGAATCATGATTTCTTAATAATACATTTTTATGTTATACAACATTACTTATATTATATATGTCCTTTTGAATAACTTTGCAAATGAATACAAATATTTATTTTGCATACTGTTCAACAAAAACAATTGTTTTTATAAAGAAAGAGTTTTCTAAACATACTGAGATAATCATTGCAAAGACCGTATTAAATTATTTAAATTATACCCGTGTAAGACTCAGTAATAAAATACTTAAAAGTATATATCAAAGTCTGCTATTAAATAGGACTTTGTATTGTTTCCCTTTAGTCTTAAGTTATTTGTTCGTGAGAACCAGTCACTATGATGCCATTAATTTTCCGATTGAATATGTATTTATTTATTGCATTAATATTTAATTTAGTCAATTAAATACATAACAGTGACATTAATACTGTATTTTGTTCATATTTTATCAACATTAAATATATCTTAGAAACCAAATAATATATTATGTAGTTATAAAAATGTTGATGCTCTATGGTTTTTTAACGATAGCTGTAAATTAGTTATATGTAATTATAATGTTATATTTCTCTTATATTTAAAAGGGAAACCGGGAAAATTAGTCGGATGAAAGAGGATAATAAGATCGCTCTCAAAAGTTAGCTTTAAAGAAAATTGTAGAAGCGTCGGGTTTGAATTGTCTGTTTGTTGAGATTACAGAAAGTTTATGAAAGTATAATGACAATTTTAAAGTTATTATGACCATTTTCATTAAAAAAAGTTAGTTTTATTATTGGTACTTCGTAAATGCAAGCACTGGAACCGGGTTTTGGAAATTTAAATAAGCGAAAACGGGCTACGTATCACATGCTTGCTATTAGTTCTAAGATAAAAATGAACATTTCAAAGAAATTCTTCTTGTTTAGTTTATAATAGCGCTAAATTTCATATCGTAAGTTCTTTTGACAATCCGGGTATAGGTTTAACACTAACAGAATGTAAAAAAAAGCCTCTTGATGTATTAACCGAATGTACGAGTAAAGTTCGTATGTATGCAAACGTGAGATTTGTTTCTTAAAACAGACAATTTATTTTAAAATTAAAAATGTTTTGGGTGAAGTATATTATTTTTACTTTTCGATCGCATTTTTTTTAACATTATCTCTAAGTCTCTCATTATATCTTTAAGTATTTAAAGATCTGTGTTCACCTAGGCTTATGATGATATTTTTACGAACAAGAATCCCAAAGACATTTTCTGTCTGTTGAAGAAACGATTAGAAAACAGCCAAATCAATTCTAAAACAAAACAATATAATTAATCGAGATTGGTGGGACAATTTTACATAAAAAAATAAATACATCTTTTCATTTCTACTAGGTATAAAATAGTTAGACACCAACACTCTAGTTACATAGTTACTCATTGTTCCTAGCCGTATACTTGTATAGTTGGTACTGTGTGTTCTAGGGAAATAAGCTTGTCAGTTAAAGAATCAAATAGTCACTTAAACACCACTAGCTGTAGTTATTTTCCGAGTATGAATTGGCTGAATTAATGCAAAGATAATGTTTTTGTGTTTTGAAGTATTCACGAATTATCTAGTAATATTTAGTCAAAAGGATTCAAAATTAATACCTTTTATAATACCCATATTATACCTCATAATTAATACCCATTATATGTCGCAAATACTAGGCATTTCATGTGCAAAGAAAAAATATCTGTACGGTATTGTATTTTTTTTTATCAAATTTATGACAAGGAACACATTTTTAATCAATACTAATAAAATATTTGGTTTTAACTCGACGTCCATACCACCTTAATATAAATTTTTTGATAGGTGTCTTGTATACATAGGTACGTATTATTTGACGTGTTCTTAAAATTTTATAGTTATCTTTACTACCAGTAACAAGTGAAGAAATAGGTCAGTTATTATTGTTATTATATTAGTTGTTGAAGAATCTGAATAGATTAGAAAATATCTATCCAGTAAATAACGTAACACAATTTAAAACAAACACTTAATTATATATAATCCTTTAACAAGAAAACTACAAGAGCTCTGAATAAAAAATTTACGATACGTAATCAATCATCATATTTTGAGGGGTTAGTACGACCTTGTATCGTAAACTGAAGATTGGCAGTTTTTTCTATTACTTGGTGAATGTTAAAAGTGCATTATCTTTACTATCAGATTTATATTAGATTAATTCGTAATAAAAATTCTATTAGACACATGTTCTGTATGAGATTGGACTGTATGGGAATGTTGTAAATAGCATGTTATATGTTATGTTATTTAAATAGTCACTAATTCACGATTAAAAGATTAGTGCTTATTTATTTGATTAAGATCTAAAGATAGAGATAGTCTGACAAACTGGACAATACGTGGTATAATGTTTCTGATATAAGATAGTTTCTGATATAAGATAGTGAAATAGGATATATCAGAGCGTCATTGTTGCCAAGACATTGTTAACTTGTGATGACGTTTTTAGTTAGAAATGTTAAATCTGAAAGGTATATTCAAAATTGACATATAAAGGTGATTTCCGAGAGAGCTTCAAAATGTTTCAAGGGTTTTTTTTAATCCCTATGGTAGGACAACAACGTCTTTATAAAGAAAAATGATTTACCCTATGGTTGTTCTATTCGAGTAGTATTTTGGTCGCAACAACAGGGCTACCGAGACGATAGCTTGCTATCATGTGAATTCTGGATCCCTGGTTAACTAAGCGATAGACGAACAAATTTAGAAAAACACAAGATATGCAAAATTGTGATCGTGAGATTTAACCTACTTTGACTTTTGTTTGTGGCAACTTTTAAGTCGGTCAGTTAACTTTTAAGTCAGGTGGATGCCAATAAACCATAAACCACATTCGTTTCCAAAACCGAAGTAACAAATGCGTCAATCAAATTAATTGCTAATTGAAATCGTACATTTTTAATGTACACTACTTGGAGAGGTCGTCATTGACGTTTAAAATATTTTACACTACATACATTATGGCGTAAATATTTCTTACACACTGATAAAAGTCGTCTGTGACACGAAATTTTTTATTTAAATATATGAAGCGCTTAATGAAATATCCGTTACTTTAAAATAAATTTATCTTGTATATCTATTGAAAGATAACTTTTATGGCAGTAGAATATCAACATCTAAGCCTTCTAGTACGATGATGTTCTTTTCGACAGCGGCCGATTGCGTCTCAGTAGTCCATCGATCTATACTCATTTCAAGTGGCCAGTACTAAAACAATAATTAGCCCTTGATACTGAAAACTAAATATTAAGTAAATATTTTTATTAATCTAACTTATAAACATCAGTTATCCTAATTAATGATCAGCGTGTTGTGTGACTCATAGACCTCTTTCAGCTTTTTCCACTAATTTCTATCTCTAGCTTTTCTTGTCCAGGCCTCTCCGATTTTTCTTATATCCACCCATATCTTTGCCTGTCTGCCTCTTTTTTTTACCATCCCGTGGTTGTCATTCCGTTATGATATTTGTCCATTTTATTTTACTATCTTAAGGAGCCAGTAACAGTTTAAATAAACAACAAATAATACGATATTATAAATATTTAAAGTTACTTTGTACATATCTTATTCACACGCTCAATCACTGAAAAACTAAAAAACTTTTATTCTTACACTAAGGAAATTTATGTTTGCATTAGTAAAATTTAAACTTTCTGCTAAATGAGTGTCGCTAATAGCGGTTCAATGTCCTCTTTAATTGCACAAGAATATAAACACTTAGCTTAGTATGATATGATATTTATTAATTTTTATGTAGTATAATACAATATAATCCATTTCAATTCTTCCTATATACTCCTTTGCTATAAAATATGATTTTAGAATAGCCAGCGCTCCATGCAATAAAAAAATAGTATAGTGTAGATATTATAGTGGTCTGCCTTATTATATCAGGCACTAGACTCGAGCTCGGTCTCAGTAATTGAGGATTGCAAGAAAACTCAAGTAAAATCTCAAAGAGATAAATCCATTTTATAAGCGTAATTCACTTGTATAAGTACTGTTTACTCTGTGTTGCTAATTATATCATTGAATATTTAGAAATGTTTATTTTTACTTGAATTAATTTATGTAAATGGGTTATTTATTAAATAAGGAACCAGCAGTTAATACTATTTAAGTTCTTTTACCGAAGTAATAGGCTAACTTAACATTGATAAAATGACAAAGACTGACAATTTTATCTACAATTTTAATTTATTCCAATCTTAATCTTAGTATTTTAACTATTGTAATTTTAATTTAATTTCAATTTCAACTTTAATAATCTATTTTAATTTAATTTATTTATTTCAATATAAATTTTATTTATAGATTTATTGAATTTTGATATTTATTTTAATTGTTTAATTTATTTTATTACTATTAGTTTTAATTTGAAATGTTTTTTATTATTGTCTGCGTCTTTGCTATCGGTAAGGATGAAACAGTACTGTGAATGTTCACAATAAATTTTAGTTAAGTAGGTTAAGGATAATTTTACTGTTGTAAATAAAAATATATATTAAAATTCTTGCCACGCAAGAAAGATAGGATGGCAACAACACCCTGCTATAGCGAGTGCTCATTGAAAAAAAAACATAACACATGTTGCAGATATCTATGGGCGATGGTGACTTTTGCCCCAACAAGTAGGCAATCTGCTCTTTTGCCACTTTTCTCATAAAAAATAATATTATGAAATAGAGTAACTAAAAAGATTTTATGAGGCTCTTGCTTTATTAACATTTTCAACGAAATGCGTATGTTAGTTATCATAAAATATTATTTATTCTTTTTGAAAATCTATTGATTGATGCCATTATGCTGGGAATATAAAATAGTTTAATTGCATAAGTGACAAACAGTTGGACGGAAGATCCTGTTGAGATATAATTTGTAATTCTATCTTAAGTTTTTAGATTAAGTTAATTTAGGTTAAATTTACATACAACATGTTTCTGAATTTTGTGTACATATTACTGATAGTGGGACTTTCATGCAATAAAACAACAATAAAGTTACTTCCTACTAATATATCTACTATATCCTATCAATGTTTTGAACAATCTTAATTGGGTTGAACCTTTTCAGTGTCTTTGTGTTAATATTTTACGTTTTAATAGAATTATAAATATGTAATTCACCTTCTAATATTTGTTAAATTAAAAAAAAATCCTTTAAGACAGAAAATCTTAATTCTGCAGAATTAAAGTCATTTAATATTATTATTTTTAAATTATCTCGACTGTCTTCATATTTTCTATCAAAAATGTTTCACAAATGTTGATTCTGAAGCTACATAAGTAAATTATTAAAGTAAATCGACGCAAATATAAATCGTCCATTAATCGCTTTATTTGTCATTTACTTTTATCGATTTCTCAATTTAAGTAATTGTATTTGGGGAAAGGAGTAACAACGTGTACTTGTATGCATTATTGTCATAGAAAATTATTATAGATAATTGTTTTACGTATGAGTACATATTCTCTGTCTAAGACATGTTTCCTAACACTTGCAGCGAGGCTTAATTGTTTCATCAAACGAATTAAACTTCGTAATACACTCACTGGTTGAAAAGGAACGTCACTTTCATGTAATGAGACCATAAAATTATGAATTGATCGTACAGTAGCGTAAATACCTAGAACAGAAGATATGGTTACCTCTGCTAAAAAGGTTGGCAACGCATCTTCTACACCTGTTATGTCACAGATAAAAAAAAATGTTTCTCGTACCAATGGATGTATATAGACAGCATATTTGTAAAACTGTCATCCTTGTCACAAAATATTTTAGTCTATGATTTTATTCAGAATTCAGGCTCTTTAGAAAAGGGATTATTTTAAATATTTACTTAGTTTGTGTTTTAATGTATGTTATGTTGTATATGTATATATATGGAAGGTAGAAGTTTTTAGCGAGACTTATAGGACTGAATCAGTATTAATTCATAAAATGACTTATTAAATGTTAGAGTTCCTGCTTTATTTTATATTGACATTACGATTACGATGTTAATAAGCCTTAATTAATAAAAATGTTGACGCCGGTACATTTACCAACCATCTATTTTTGCTTTGTCGTCTAAATAAAATTTACGTCAAAGTATCTTAAGAATGTTCTATACTTGCAAGGAGGCTGCGACAAAGACTTCAATGAGTGGGTTTATACTGTCCAATCAATAGCGCTCACCGATACTGCAACATGAACATTGAACGGAGAACACTTTGTAGCTTTCTTAGTTATATTAGATACAATGAACATTTCCAAGACCTTTTACCGAAATACAATATAAAACAATAACATCAAGACATATATTTTATTTAAGTAAAAATAATTTTGCTATTAAAAACTGTCAGCCGCTTTATTGTGCTTATACAAACGGATAATTTTTAATAAGAATTTCTGTGCCCATTGTATTTAAATTTTAAAAGATAAAAGCAACGTTTACCATTCTAATAAACAGTAAATTTATATCAGTTAAGAAGTTTTCATTGTAACGACACTTTGAAACAAGGTTGTAACAATAACGATAATATAAGATAATTAAGATTAACTCTGTTCTCCGCCACAAAATATTTACCCTTGCTGTAAGTATATCTATCGTAAATCTCAAATTTCCCGAAGTTTACTCTCTATCAATAAGATACCTGTTAACTAGGGAATTGATCGTCATTTAAATCATAACAAGAACATTAATGTCATTAAATCTTGAAAAAGTAATCAAAAATTAATGCCTCACAATTTTCATTTAAGGAGTCGTATCGAGGGATATTAAAATACCAATGAGGTGTTTTGTTAGGCAGTTTGTAGAACATATTATGTTGAACCTCGCAAACACAGTTTTAATTCGACATTTATGAATTATTATGTGACACAAGACCCGGGAACATTGTTTATATAATAAAACAATTATATTTCATAGTTGATAATAAATTTATGGGTTATAGAACGCGTAAAAAGGAAAGTGCCTTTATAAGAACCAATACATCGTTTTCCAACGACTTTACCTGAGTGTTTTGCCGTATTTTTTGGGACTACTTTACAATGTTTTGTTCCTCTTTTAAATTTTAAAGTTTGAATTGTGTTACCTAAGAATTCATCAACATATATACATGTATATATGTGTGGATATTAATATATGTCAATATATGTGTGGATATTAAGACATGTGGTATAGTCGCTACCAAATATTGCTATACTGTGAACAGGTGTCAAATTAACCATGGACATTTATTATTCGACCGTTGTGAAGTATATTACTAAATTTTTCTTTTCAATTTCATAAAAATAGTTTGTAAAAAGGTAGACGGTTGCAACATTGCAACCTAATTGTCGGAATAAAGGGAAGCCCTGTACAAAAGAAAACTTGCACGGATTCATTTTCTTACTTTACGCCAGTCCGCCTTTTCTACGTCTCGTTAATTCAATTAATTAGTAATTTTTAAAGTCACAGTAATATTTGTGTAATTTTATTTTGTCATTTACTAACATTACTTAAATATTTTTGCAAGTAACATATAGCCTTTGAATGTATATTTCTTGTTTAGTTTACAATATTATAAAAATTATACAAGATAATTTACAATACTGGGACGCGGTGCTTCTTTAAGAACAGAGAATAAGTTTTGATTCTTTTACTGCTCTTACTGAAGTCATGCTATTATCGTAGTTTTGATATTACAGAGAAAGAAGATTTATGTACAGATGTACAGTTTAAAGTAGCTGTCGATAACCTTTTCGGGTTGGAATCTAAAGTTGGAAAATATTTTAAAATTCCGGTTGTTTATTTATAGTTATATTTCATGTTTACTTTAGTGAAATAAAATTCAAGGACAGTTACAATTTTATCTAAACCAGAATACAATCCTGCGACTTCAAGATCTTAGTGTTCCTGTTATTGCTTTAGAATTAATTTTTTTAAAGAGGAATTTCTGGATATTATTTAAAAATTTGGATTAAAATTTGTTTAGCCGTCTGTTCAAATTATATTTCCTACCTCCATTTTTAAATATCACTCTATAAAAATTACTAACAATTTACATAAATAAACAACAGAACCGTAATTTATTTCTAAATTTCTTAAATGTTTATTTTGATAGAATTTAAGTTGTAATGAAAATATTGTAATAATAATAATTCGAAACAAACTTCAAGAATAAAAGAATTATTTTAGCAGCATAATTTAAAGGGAGTGTACAAAAAATAACGTTTCTATTTACACTTATGGAACCGTTTATTCCTGAAGGGTTTGAAGAAAAAAAAGTCGATTTTTAACTTGCACTATAATTCGTTTGATTGGTCAATTATTAAAGATAATTAAGGCTTGTTTTAATTTTCTAATTGGCATAAAGATAAATTATAAAAAAGGGTAATGCAAGCTTGACATCTGTTGTTTGCAATACTTGTAACGATCCAAAGATCATTTATTTTCGTTTACCCCATAAAGTATTACAATAAAGTCTCTCGCACTATCAAATATACCAAATCCTTAAAATTCCCCTTTGCCAACTTACTTAAACTTAGCATTTTAAATTTAAAGTTTTGAGTATTTATAGGTCCACAAAGACAATATTTTTTTGAGGAAAAGATAATTGAAAATGTTGTTAAAAGATCCGTAAAGTTGTGTAGCGGAAAATTCTGAGGACTTGTTGAATTAACTTTTACTATAACAGGAATTGAACTTTTTATGATAACTCGGAAATGAAACATTAAATACATAAAAACTGTTGTGGACTTTGTACTTTTTACGAATAATAAAAACATATGTTTACGAGAAAACTTGATAGATTTTATTACCGTTATAGTTATTATACATAATAATATACGTTTTCATGTCATAAAAGAGTTAAAATGTTGGTACCTATATTTTTTTTGCCATAGGCATAATTATTATGGTACATGAAGCAATAATTTGTATCATTCTTTGAGAGAATAGATGACAATGGAATTTTATCATTGTTTAATTGTATGAGAAGATCACAAAGATTTCTCTATATATATTAGGCATAAATTGTATCATTTGAATAAACATAATGGACATTACCATGGCTTTAATACTGTACGTCAAACCGTGAAGATTCTTCAATGAGCGTAGTGTCACTAAATGTAGAACAATAACTTTTGAATTCTGTTAAAAAAATAATAATAATTTATTATCGTCTAGCATTAACCTATTTATATCTAGGAAAGTAAAATAGATCCATCAGAATTAATATTAAGTCGTTAAGATTGAACAAGTTGAAAGATGAAAAACAGACTGTCTGCAATTTTTTTATATTTTTCAACCATTATTTATTTGTAATAAGAATTTTAATGACAATTTTTGATGACAAACGATGAGCACTTATCTTTTATAGAGATCTTTTCGAACAAAACAAAACAGGAAGGATTGAGTATTCATTTTTAATTTATATTTTAAATGAGAAGATAGTATTGTTATCGGTAAAAACATAATATTGTGTATAACATTGCAAGTAAATATAATAAAACAAATATTACGAATGTTTTATTAATATATTTTTATTTACATTCTCATCTAAATTATTGATAGCAATGATAGACTTCATGCAGACCGTATTTAATCCTTATAATTTATATATTATAAAAGCCTACATATACGTCTTTGATAGCAAAAGGCAATCTCTCAGATAAAGTAATGTTTAAATAAAGGGTTAGTTTTTTTATTTAATAAATATATTATAGTGTTGTATAAACAAAACAAAGCATTTATTTATTTTTTATACAAAACTCATTGGCCTTTTTTTTTTAAACTGGACTTATTTTAAATCCACTTTTTTTTTAGCAGCAATCCATATTATAAATTGTTGGATTACAATTTCTAACTATAAGTAAGGACACAAATATTAAACCTAACTCTTTTTTGACATATACATATAATTTAATATATAAACAAAACTAAACTAAAATAACATCGTTTTAAATATGTCGAGTTTATAAATATTTTATAGAAAGCTTTTTTGTAATAATGTATTAAAAAATATATGCTTTATTAGTACTTATCAGTAGAGCAAGGAGTGGTTTTCAATAGTAAATTTGATGTATTTGTCTATGGTTCTCCCATATTCTCGTCAATCAATATTAACTTTCTACTCGTTTATTATTATTTAATGCACATTTCAAGGAAAGTGATAGCTGTGATGTAATGCAACACACATTATTATCTATTACTAACAAGAAAGATTTTACATTAATTTCTTTTTATTATTAGTTCAAATTTGGTTAGATAGAGAAGGGAGCTTGGTGTTAAACGCGCTTTGAATAGGGA
>DVQP01002025.1:0-13485 GCA_018231745.1 Danaus eresimus
GAACCTGGAGAAGGTTCTAGATAAGACCAGGTTAGTAAGGGACAAGTTAGGGACAAGTTAGGGACACTGATATGCATATTGCATACATCGTTCTCTGTTTGATAAGCGTGCGCTCATTGAAACAAACTTACTTGATATCAAAGTCAATATTGACTACCGCTGCTGCTTCAGATCGATCATAGAAAGTTATTGTATCACGTTGTTATAACAATCTTATACTTACAATGTATGTCGTTTAGAAGCTAAATATTCCACCAGGATACAAAGATCTAACCGAGGAAGTGGAGGTTTACCAATTACAATGCACCACACAAGCAATGATATACAATATAAGGATTATATCATTTAAATTCATAACTATATTGACCAATGTATTTATTCCAGAGGATTTATAAAGTACCCTCGTGAGACGTCGGTGTACCGGCCGGCTGAGAAGCGTCTCCGTGACTGGGAGGAGATCTACGACCAGTCGTCCGTGAGGCGCGGGCTGAGAGTGCAGGCGGCCCGCTGCATGGAGTGCGGGGTGCCGTTTTGTCAAAGCGGCCACGGCTGTCCTCTAGGGAACATTATACCCAAGTGGAACGATCTCGTCTACAGAGCCGATTGGAAACAAGCGCTGGCTCAACTCTTGCAGACTAATAATTTCCCAGGTGAGATCTACTTTTATATGTGTGTGTGCAGAAGGCACGAACATAACTCACCTATATCATATCCAGCGCCTCGCTGAGCATGTGTAGATGTTTGTTGTTCTCACACGTGAAATGTACTGAGATGATTTTGATGTTACTCCCCAATAATGGAGCTTAAATATCAGGATGAGATATAGAAAGTAGATTGTCTTGCCTTGTTTTTTTTGTTGGGTTACGTCATATTCTATACATTTAGAATCGACATACAGCTATATAAAATCTATTTAATACATATTTTTTAATTTCTTCATATTGTAATATATTTTCATATAGACATAATATGCTACATTTATAAAATTCTGTGTGTGCGTCCGTAGTTTAGCGTCGTAAGTGCGTGCGCGCGTGCTTGCGTGCGCCTATC
The DNA here is from genome assembly GCA_018231745.1 of Danaus eresimus. Taxonomy (NCBI): domain Eukaryota; kingdom Metazoa; phylum Arthropoda; class Insecta; order Lepidoptera; family Nymphalidae; genus Danaus; species Danaus eresimus. Next base: position 1,051 of record DVQP01002025.1, read on the forward strand.
GGAATATAACAACTTAGCGTTACATATTCCAGAGTTCACGGGCCGCGTGTGCCCCGCTCCGTGTGAGGGCGCCTGTGTGCTCGGCATCTCCGAGCCTCCCGTCACCATCAAGAATATCGAGTGCGCCATCATTGACCACGCCTTCAGCAGCGGCTGGATTCAACCAGAGGTTCTGAACGATAAACACTATTTTAAAAAAATGTTATGCCATTATGTTAAATAAAATTCATCAGAAAAGAATTTTAAGTATATATTGAAATACACATTCGTTTAAATACTGAGTTGAATCATTCTATTTCAGTTTTCACACTGATTCATTATGTTTTTCGATTTCTTTCTAACGTCAAGTATTTTATCGTTAGCAGATCTTTATCCTTCATACATTTATAACAAATCAATCTCCAGACATTACAACCTGTAATAAAACTATAGTAAACTTGTCTTTATCTTGTAGATCCCGGAGTATCGTAACGGTAAGACAGTCGCCATCGTGGGGTCGGGCCCGGCCGGCCTGGCCTGCGCTCATCAATTAAATAAGGTAATATCAACTAAATCCTTAATAATTCTTTATACGGATTAAGTCATACAATATAGCTATATACGCCCCACACAGCAAACACTATGACTATCTTACTATAATATATTAATGTAGCTTAAGTGTTCTGAATGACACAACTAGTTTAAGTGCTTATAATCTTCAAGTCTATACAAAGATATGAGCTGTCTCCTATGATACATATGAACGATGTTCGAGCAGGCGGGGTACTCGGTGACGGTGTTCGAGCGCAACGACCGTCCGGGCGGCCTGCTGCAGTACGGCATCCCCAGCATGAAGCTCAGCAAGCACGTGGTGCAGCGGAGGATCAAACTCATGACGGACGAGGGAGTCGACTTCAAGTGTAACGTGGACGTCGGCAAGGACATCTCCGCCGCAGACCTCGCCAACGAGTACGGCGACTATAGCAGCTTATGCTAGACGCATGTAGATTATATAAAAACTACACCGCAGAAACGAATCCATCTTTTTAATGATTTATATACGAAAATCTGTTTTGGGTGATGATAAATAGATTTACTCCGAGACTGTGATTGTGGTCTTCGTCGAGATATATACGTAGTTCTCATTCCCAGGTACGACGCGCTAGTGCTGTGTATGGGCGCGACGTGGCCGCGGGATCTCCCTCTGACCGGCCGACAGCTGGGCGGCATACACTTCGCCATGGAGTTCCTTGAGGGCTGGCAGAAGAAACAGGCGGGCGGCGGCACCGGCAAACTACCCGCGCTCAGCGCCAAGGACAAGAACGTACTCGTAATAGGGGGTGGGGATACCGGGTGAGGCTACGACCAATGTCAGCACATCTGTTACACGTCATAAAATATACCGTAAATTCAATGACTCTATTAGACACGGCAGTTGAGTTGGTGAAGCGACTTTGAATCATCGTCCTAGGAGTCGCTGGTTCGGATTCATTCAATGTCCACTATATACCAATGCTTGAATCTCAAGTCAACTTTTTAATCATCGCATATCAAAGTTTAACAAGTGTGTAATCTTTCTCATGTCTTCTTCAGATGTGACTGCATAGCGACGTCTCTACGTCAAGGCGCCAAGTCCATAACGACCTTCGAAATCCTTCCCGAGCCCAAACCGACACGTACCAAGGAGAACCCGTGGCCGCAGTGGCCGAGAGTCTTTCGGTATTAAATACATCAGTATATTAGTAGACTGTGTTCTTTTAATTATAATTAAAGTGAAACTTCGAAAGCGACCTCCGACAAAGTTGCGTTATAAGCTTAACGCTACCGTGGAGCCGGTAGACAGAGATAGAGCGAGATTCAATGGCTGCTCACTCTAGCGCATGCGCGATCAGTTGTGGATTATAAGCAAGGTTCATACAGCTTGTCCCAGACACGTATAGCTTCACTGACAGTGTATTTCCGCCGCTTTCTTTTTTCAATTTCCCATTTCCAAGTGTCACTCCTTAGCAGGAGTCCACGTACTCTTTATTTTTTATGCTTCACCCCTTTTCTCTTGTTCATTGCAAGCAATTAAAAAATCTTAAATTCTCTTTATCTTCTAGTTCCGACGAAGGTCCGTGTAGGAATATGTTTCTGATCACGTGGCGGTTAGTTTTGTGGTTCTTTTAGAAAAAATAAACCAAGTAAACGTGTTAACTAGACGAAGTCTATTGTGTTCTGGACATTAACACGTGTAATGCAGCCGGCGGCGGTAAAAAGTGAGGGATACGAGTGTGTACTTGTCAATACGGCACTTAGCGGAACAAAGGCCCATTAGTTGTTAAGTAACGCAATCGATATAGGATTATATATATTTAATTGTTTGTTAATGGAATAAAAAAGCATTTATCACGGCCGAGACATGTACCGACACGTGTGCCGCGGTTTTTGTAGTGATGGCAATTGATGATTGTTCTCGTTTCTAGAGTCGACTACGGCCATGAAGAGGTCAAAGTGAAATTCGGTCACGATCCTAGAAGATTCTCGACGCTCACCAAGGAGTTCCTCGACGATGGTAATTATTATGTATCGTGACGTCACCACCACCCCACCACTGCTGGTGCGAGCAGCTCCAATAATATTTTTAAGCAGCACATTAGATAATATTTTAAGAACAACTTAAAGGTTCCTCTATACCCAGGCTAATTTATTGTAAGTTGTTAAAAAAATGGATTTTTATGTATTGGTTACAATTTTGCTTATCACCCAAAGTCTCGACCAATGTGTTCTCGAGTAGGAACTTGTTATAATTAATAAAGAAAATAATAAATTAAATTAAAATTAAACTAATGTGTGCTAGCTAGTGCTAGTTACTACGATATGAACTCCCCATGGAGCGATGAAATGATGACTTCTTGTTTTAACATAGCATAGAGATATTTAGGTTCCGTAGAACTAATAGCTTGTATAAACTAGTAATCAGGGTTCCGTCCGATTGGTTCAGTATCAGATCCTCATACACATTGTAGTATTATTTTTTCCTATTTACATTGCTATTTTAGATTGCTATTTGATTGTGCATACTCAGGCGAGGGCAACGTGGCGGGGGTGAGCGCGGTGGAAGTGGAGTGGGCGCGCGGCCCGGGCGGCCGGTGGGAGATGGCCGAGAAGCCCGGCTCCAAGACAATCATCCCATGCGACCTGGTCCTCCTCGCCATGGGCTTCCTGGGACCTGAGAGATACGTCGCCTCGCAGCTCGGTATGACGCTCAATATCAATATAAGTTCAATGACCTTATCTCAACTAAAATTTGAATGGAACCATCAGCTCGGCATATCTCAGCTGCTGTAGGAGATTAAGTATAGTGCATAGAGTCAAATGAATTGTATTATCTATGTGTACATGCTAGCTATTTAAGTAAAATGAATATACTATTTGTTTTTTGTCTTAGAATTAAATTTAAATTTTTGTTTTTGAAAAAAAAATCTGAGATTTTTTATCCGTGGATCACAAGGACCGAAACGCGGTCGGCCATGATTGAGCATCGCGTGACGTCACTTTTTGATAAACAAAGTGACTGTTTATATCGGATAGTAGTATGAAGGGTAGAAGTAAAGAGAACCATCCCAGTGTAATAAACAGTGACCGCGAGAAGGTAACAAAACTAATATATTTCGGATTTACCAAGCATTTTTTTCTTATTTTAAGACAACATTATCCCGACACGTATAAACAGCTCGTTTTAAGTGTCGTAGTTACACACACAGGTACGACACGCGTCTTGTAGCTCGTCATTTTCAATATTTATGTAAAAAATCTATTAACTTTTCACTATAAACATACAAGAGCTGAGGCGTTGTATTAGCTTTGTTTTGTTTATCTAAATGTGACGTCATAGCTGGCACAACTTTTGAGCGCGAAATTCAAAATCAACGAGAAAAAAAATAGTTTACTCTGTGACGAAAGGCTTTTTTTAAAAAAAGGATAAATGTGTTATATACAAAATAAACATAAGTAAATTTTAAAATCAACTGTCGAGTCGACAATTGAGTATTGATCTTACAATTCACCTCACAGTATACTTTTGAAGAGATTACAGTCTACTTTCATTTCTTTTTCTTGTCAAAAAATCTTTATTTTTTCATTACTCGCAGGATCGTTTACATTTTAATTTCACTGACCTAACAATTATATAAAAGTATTGTATATATTATGTAACATACACTCATTGCTTTATCTCACAGACCTGCCGCTGGACGCCCGCAGCAACATAGAGACGGACAAGAACAATGTATACAAAACACCGAGAAGCAACGTGTTCGTCGCTGGAGGTAAACGGCAGCTGGGCGGGAGGCGGGAGGCGGGAGGCTACGGTAATAACGTACGTAGCATATTAACAGGAAGTTATTGTTGCAGACTGTCGCCGCGGCCAGTCCCTGGTGGTGTGGGCGATCGCGGAGGGTCGCCAGGCGGCGCGGGCGGTCGACGTGTTCCTCTCGGGGAGCTCCTGTCTCCCGGGGCCCGGGGGAGTCATCTACACGCACTAGACAACACTCGCACATCGCTCGGACTATATGTAGTCAATATAGTATGCACTCGAAACCGTACAGTAGACCTAGACTATAGATGTTCCCGCGGACTATTAAATGATCTTTTGGACTATAAATGGTCTCTCGGACTATAAATGGTCTCTCGGACTGTAAATGGCTTCTCGGACTATTAAATGGTCTCTTGGACTGTAAATAGTGTCTTGGACTATAAATGGTCTCTTGGACTATAAATGGTCTCTCGGACTATAAATGGTCTCGTCTCATAGTCGCCATCTCGTAGTATAGATATCTCAGGTTAAGACTTCTTAGCGAAGGTTCCTACCGTAGTCGAATTTAACCGATTCACTTCTAAACGCGACCCTGTTGATATGTATTATAACTTTAAGTGAGATTTCTAAGTTTATTTATTATAATAATGATTTAATTGTTAGTTAAACATATTTTATTAACATACATATATATATATATATTTCATAACAGTAGTAATACTTTTAGTTATCTTCTCCCTATAATATATGTACATGTCAGATGTACACAATAATCGCCGCACAATAAACAAAGCTTCTTAGTTCCATTGACAGTATTTTATTAACATTCCACCGCTGCATAGCCTGGGATGGCCGCCGGTCACACACTCGTTAGACTTACACAAAAACAAATTATCCTAAGATACGTCTTATTATTACGATAATCAAACAAAATGTCACCGATATAAACATTACATACAACAATATTCACTATCTTTTACTAACATTTTCTCTAGAAGCTTCTATATAAATTTAATGTGTCAAAACGTGGCCAGTGTTTAATGTATAATGTACGAAGAAAAATAATAAAAAAATCGGAATATTTCTGAGCCGTAGTATGTAGTAAAGTTTGGCACATTGTTATATATAAATTAGTCAGCCTGGCATCCCGGCGCGGCGGCCATTAGTGTCAGTGTGTCGTCTGTCTGTGGCCTTGAGTTCCAAGTGCTCTTAGTTATTTAATTCCTCCCCGTTTTATTAATTTCTGTTTTAATTGAAATAAATGTATTCGAACCTTTGAAAGAAAAGTTGTTTTTAAATGAATCATAAATTCCATAGATTTTAAGTAATACGTGAATATAGAACAACAAGATGTATTTGTAACCTGTTTCCTAAATTATATTTAATGCAAAATTATATTATCATTTTTATTGAAAATTTTTTTTAATTCCCTAGAAAATTATCATAATGTATGCTTGTCTTAAAAATATCAAAGAAATTTTTCGTTATCAATTTATTCAGAATTGTTTATTTTATTTATTATTTCAATAAAGCCTTATTTGATTTTTTTTTTTACCTTCACCTTTAGTTATGTTATAGTCTGTGTATTGATTCGTTCCGTACTAAACAATGTTACTATTGACAATAATACATGTGTACAAGTAGTTTTTGTCAAGAAATATTAAATTATATGAACTCGTGTAAGTGTGTAGTATTATTTGACTACCTATATACTGTTATTAGAATGCAACTTAGTATTCTCATACATTTGGTCATCACAGAATAGTAGGTACTATGTCATATATAAAATTAAATTGAATATATATATATATATATCGAAAGTGTGTTTAGTAAATTTAAAATAATGAACCTTTTACTATGTTGTCTTCAGAAAGCATTACTTTGCTCACTCCCTAGATAACAGATGTCATATGGAAAAATAATAAATACGTACAAATGACATTTTCCATACCAAGAGAACTTCATATGTAAAAAGCTCATATGAACATATATTGAACTTTCTTTTATTTAAAGAAAAAGACAAAATGGACCTTAGATTAATAATATAATATTTAAGTTCAAAAAACCTTCATACGAATTAATTTTACAATAAAGTTTTAGAGAGTATTCCGTAATTAAAAGACATGCAGCACATTTGTCTGTAAAATAATACCTATTGAAAGTTTCGTCTACCAGCTTCTAAACATTTCCTTTCGAATTTATATTACGTATTATAATTTTTGTATTATTCAAGTATAGGTAGTATAAAAAATACAAAACTGTATATTTTATTAAGGAATTAATAATTCAATACTTTGGATACTAAAAAATAATTTTTTCCCACAATAAAGTTCAATTATAAACAAATTCGATTATATGAAGACCTTATGTCACAATTACAAGTGACGTTTCCATGTAGCAGTAAGATACACTCAAGGCGGGCTTGGAAACATTATGCCAATGGAAAATTTCTAGAAAACCAGATGGTTTTTAAACGGTTTAGTTTTAGCACCGGACATTGCTTATTATGAGAGAATACAACCACGTTAATTATAAAAAAGGTTAAAATTAAAAGGGAATAATATGCAATATTAGTTTGCCTTATATTTATTTGTGATTGTCACAGAAACAAAACTTGGTGTATTTAAAAGTGGAGCTAGGTGAAAATTTTATATGTAGGAATTATTGATATACCTACAACAAACAAGATAAAATTCCAAATATTTTTTTGCAGATGACGTAGGAGTTGGGACTCGCAGTCAGAGCTGTAATTATGTTATTTTGTGGTTACATAAAAACAGTTAATGTAAATTACTAAAGTGATCGTGGTTCTCAATAAATAAACGTCGTGGTGGCCTAGAGGTTAAAGACCCGCGTCACATCCATGAAGCCGCGGTTTCGAAGCCCGGCAAGTACCAATGTGATTTTTACGAGTCATATGTATTTTCAAAGAATATTTAGACACCACTGACAGACGGTGAAGGAAAACATCGTGAGAAAACCTGGACTTATACTTTCAAATTATAAGTTTGATATCGCCAACCCGTCTTGAGCAAGCGTGGTGATTATTGCTCAAACCTTCTTCATGTGAGAAGTGGCCTTTGCTCAGCAGTGGGCACCGATAGACTGATGATGATGATGATAAATAAACCCCAGTTCGATTAAAATTTGTAGACTTATATTTAAATATAACTCTTTACTGTTCTGTGTGTGTGTCATTATTAAAAACTATTTAAATTAGTAACCATGTATATGAAAGGCTTATATTTTTTCCTTCATCCGTTAGAATTTAACATTATTTAAAAGGATTTTTTTTAACAAAAACAACTATAGCGTGAAGGCAAAAAAGTATATAGAGAAACAGAATTATTGAACACAGAAAAAGATCAATTCGACTATAAAAATATAATTTGATGTTCATTAATTCATTTCGGTTGATTTAAACCAGGATCAAAATATCCTGAATAGAAAAATAAACTGACTATTAAGAAATATTAATTATTGAAATCCCAACATGGGTTGGTACTAAGATATTAACTGACTAACATCTCAAAGAATCACTGAGAAGTGCTGTCACCAAAATTGTAAAGAATAATAAATTGTAGTGAAATACATGTGCTTCATTTGTACATTCCATACAAATGTTTTATTTTCATCTTTTCAATTGAAATAATATCTGTATATTGTTTCTTAATTTTTTATGCGAACCTTTTAAATTAGGACTTTTAGGACTCGCAAAACAAAACAATAACAACAAACAAACAAAACAATTAGGACTCAATTATATAGGGTGGCAATGTGGCCCTGTGATATTCATTAATTTTCTTATACTGTAGCGCGTACGTAAAAACTCGCAAAATAATTCGAAGTCTGAAAAATAAACTTAATCAATGAGTTTAGTCCTCGGCAACGGTCAATATTTTAATGAGTTTTTCGGAATCTACATTCGTACATTTTATAATCTCACCGTGGACCACATTATACGAAGGAGTATGAATAAAAGTACGTCACAAGAAACACGTTACTTTAATGTAAGGTGACATGTGCGATCAGTGAGGCGGTAAACAAATCAAGTCTCTTCACTATTAGTAAGGGTCCATACATAATTGATTAGACAATTATTTAGCACTACTGAAAATTTTGAATCTTCATTATTCAGTTCATCCTACATTATGTCAGTGTCCGCTTCAGCTTCACGGTGACACCATTATGGAGGGATTGCGGTGTATCAGTAAGGACCGAAATACATTATATCTTAGAGTAACTTATCAAATGTTTATAATTTTTATATTACTTACAGTTACTTACATGAAATCCGTTACTAACTCTGTCTGTAAGACGTTGGATTTAAAATATCAGGCGCAGTTCGGATTTAAACTTAATGAAACAACATGTGAAAAATTGTTGGAATATTTATACGCACCTAAAGACCCTTCAAGCTTGGCAGTCACAAGAATATTGTTTGGTAAGGAAAGTAAAAGTATGCAATACATCGAAGCAATGCCGTTTAAAGTAATACGCTGTTTCCTTATGTAGGTCTGTCTATGATGTTTGATATCCCTGACGAACGAGGAGGGTCTATCATAGACAAGCGATGGGGCGACCCAAATATATGTCACTTCCCTCTGATTCCGTTCATAACGGCAATTCCTATGCCCTACATGGCCGTTATTTACGGAATTCTCTGGTTTGGTGAGTATTAATAACATGTTAAAGTAATAAAATAAAATTATAACCACTTTTTAAAAGTAAAAGAAATTTTAAAGCTTGTTTAGCCTATCGATAAACATTTTGACATAAATACATGTTACATACGACATGACAAGAACAGTCGCCGGAATTTAGATATCGGCGCGTCACAAGATGCGTAAGAATAATTATTATAAAGTATTTCTCTACAACTTTGTAGTTATAACCTGAGTCTAGAGTCATAATGATATACGCTATAAATTATCATATTGAAGTGATAACAGCTTTCCTTAATTTTATAAATTAATGAGGGCGTTACAGAGTCATGATAAAAACCAAACAAAAAAATTACAATACAACCTCGTTTTCCGTATTTGTATGAGGAGTATGATGGAAAGTTGACAGTTTCTTACTTAATGTGGGAAACTGAAAAGGAATATTGTTGATGTGTTATATATACCTCCGTACAAAAACACACAATTCGTGTTAATGCAACAAAAGTATCGTCCAATGTTTCCTTGACTCATAGGACTGTTTAAATATTTTTAAAGTTAATTAATTCTAAATATAAAAAGGGCTAAAGCAGGAAAATGCCCCTAACTTGTATTATCCGATTTACCGATTCCGGGTGAACGAATTACCTATAATAAACAAAAATCGGCCGGATTTATTTTGTAAGACAAAATGAATATTAAAATTTAAGTATTTATAATATGAACGTTAGTACAACACAAATTACAAATTTGATGAAACTTATTAACACACTGACTGACCTTGAAAGAGTTATCGTGTCTATGAAAATCTTAAATAGTTTTTTTTATATCAAAAAGGCTTTTTATAACGGTATGATTATATTTATAATACAATAGCAAAATATATTAAAAATGTAGTGTTTGTATTTTTCTGTAATGAATATACTTTTAATCCAAATTTATTAAAAATTTAAAGTCCTTGGACGATAAAAGAGGACATTTTGGGCGAAAACTAATTTTTCACTTTATAAATAAAGACATTTTTAAATAGAAAACAAGTTAAAAATATATATACCGACAAAAATTAATCTTTATATTATATTTTACGCAAAGAGTGACCTTATATAAGTTATGTAAAAGGTTGTTTTTTGTACACGATATTATACTTTTTAATTTGAAGTTACGGACACCCCATCTTATTTAATACGAAAAATAATATTTTAAAATTAAAGTTTTAAAAAAATAATTTAAATCATGTGAAGTATGTAACATTGAGATAGTACAAAGTTTATGTAAAACTAATTCGATGCAAAACTTATCGTATGCAAGGAGACTAACACAAAATAGTGACAAAAAGTCGAGATAATTTAGTGAACAACCGAATTGAGAGCCTCTTTTTTATAAATTTAAATTTAAAAAGTTTTCTGCTCACAATAGACACTTAGGTATTACTTCTGAAAAGTCAACTCTATTTTATAATTTCTATATAAGATTTCATAGATATATTAAGTGGTTCAAATTATTATTTATTTCCATCAAATATCTCTCAATGGTATCTTGTGTTTAGGTGCCCTGGGTATCGCCCTTGGTTACAAGTACCGTTTGAGCGCCTCGTTGTTCTCTCTCTGCTACTGGTACTTGTTTCTTATAGAGAAGAGTTTCTGGAACAATCACAGCTATCTGTTCGGTGTCGTCAGCTTGTTGTTAACCTTCACGCAGGCCAACTCCCACTGGTGATTATTAGTGTAATGACACACTTAACATTGTGCTTAGTTAATTCACCAAATTAACCTGATTTTATTTATTGATGTTAATATATATCTATTTGTATATTAATTTACATTGACGTAATTCTAACATTCACATACAATTATTAAATATATTTTCATAAAAACTTGTAATGATATTGCAATGATGACTTTAGGTCCGTCGACTCTTATTTGAATCCCGCGATAGCAAAGACGACGGTCCCATATTGGAACTATTTTATTCTGAAATACCAGTTCTTCATCCTGTACTTCATGGCTGGTATGAAGAAAGGCACCGCCGAGTGGCTGACTGGGTATTCTGTTCAGAATCTCAGCGAGCATTGGGTATTTACACCTTTCAAGTGAGTCCAATCTGATAATTACTTGAAAAAGAAATTTAATTCAATGCAAATAGTATGTTGGCTTTATTTGTTAACACAATGATTCATATGGAAACTCTGAAGACATCTCTTAATGACTCAATATTAACGGATACTAGGTCTTTATTATTTTATATCTACATAATCCTCACGTTTCGATCCCTTTACAACTTCCGCAAGGAAGCGGAACCTTGGGATATATAGATAGAAAAATACACGTAGTATCCGAATAATTATTCGTAGTATCAGAAGATTTTAGTTTAATTGAAAATCTAGATACTATTAAGTAAACAAAATGAATGTTACGTTAAAAGCACATTTGGTCTGTCTCTATTCTGAGATCTAAGATTTTCGCGAGTCATTTAAATAAAACGTTTCGTCCCGATGTCTCACATCTCGTCTGCCGTGATCACGGTTGCTGGAAAGTAACCGAAACGTCGGGATTATGTAGTTTTAAAGTAATAAAAAATCGCGTATTCAATCCGAAAATATATTAGTTTTGTCTCTATTCTGTTTTCAGATTGTTCCTATCGGTCCCACAGACCGATTACTTCATAGTTCATTGGTTCGTGTTTTCGTTTGATCTGACTGTGGCCATGTGGATGATGTGGGCGCCGTCAAGAAACATCGCTATGGTGTTTTGTTCTCTGTTCCACCTTATGAACAGTCGACTATTCAGGATAGGTTGGATAAAAGAAATCTCCAATGTTTGTTTGAAGAGCCTTGGCTAATATAATTATTATATTTATTTACAAAATTACCAAAATAAAAATATAATAACTTTACATTCTGCTCATTAGAAAGATGTTAAACGATTAAAACATAGGTTAATTGTAATAGAAATACAACATATTTTTCTACTCCCTAATTTTTGTTATATTTATTGTCGTTCTAACAATTTAGTTGCCATTTTAGGAATGTTTCCGTGGGTTTGTTTAGCTACGATGCCATTGTTCTATCCTTTTGATTGGCCCAGAACGGTAATTGTGTATCTGGATGTTATACAATCCAAATTATTAAAACTAAGCTGCCTGGTGTTTTACAATAATGCGGATTTGAATGGGACTCTTGAAGACAGTGGTGACAATGAAACAAAGAAAAATCAAGAACAGCCTGAAACTGACGACGTCTCGGTACTTAATGATGGTGATAGCCTACCTGAGGAAATGCTCACAACTAACGATTTCAATGAAGGTGCAGAAGAAAAAGTAGAAGAAAACAAGACTTCGGTTAATAAACATGACGGAAGATATTTAACTTTGATTTTAGTGTTGTTCCACGTTGTCTCGCAGGCGATCCTTCCTTACTCGCATTTCATTACTAAAGTGAGCAAATTTATTACATACATGAAACTAAAATATTTAGGATTACTACGCGATTTTTTATTAATT
>DVQP01002026.1:0-13485 GCA_018231745.1 Danaus eresimus
ACATTTGTATAAACATGGTCCAATATTGTGCTTGTTGTGCTTGTCTCGCGAGTACTATATTTCTTTTCTATTTTATTTATAATCTTAAATCCTGCTTCCTTTACTCGATACATATATTAAGTGACATAATTATCTTTAACGAGCAGGTTAATGTTGAAATCCAAAAAAATAATAGCTCTCTTTCTCCGTTCCAACTGAGTAGAAAACAATTCTGTAAAGTTTTTAATGCTTGTGTCACCAGGTCTATAAATAATACCAATGTCCAAGGTTAGTTTATCCATATGTATCCATAGGTAATGATTCCCATTTTCACACAATTCCTCTATTTTTTCAAATGAAATGCTATTGTGTACGTAAAGGGAGACACCACCTCCTCTACACACACACAACTAACACTCTTTACGCCGTATTTACAAGGTTTTGGTCCAAAATAATTTTAAAAACCTTTCAAAACTGAGAAAAAAAAACATGACCCGAAAATTATTATAGTATAATTTTTATTTACCAGATAAATTTACTTCCATAATAACATTAAAAAACATATTAATTTAAGTGTTGCACTAAAAAGGATGCAAAACTCAGCTTATTTTTCAGTTGCCCCAAACCGAACAAATATTGAATATTGTGATCTTATCATATAGCTACGACACAGCCTTTTTCGTTCATATCAGACATAAATAACCAAACTTTCGTTTCCTTTTAGGTTTACACTTGTCCCGGAGTTCATAACCAAATGATGTTTGTTGGAATTTGCACCAAAATACTGCATTAAAAACGTGCCATTGCATTCTTTTTTTATTTTTCTTATTTGCTAAATTATTTTCGCTATTCAGGCACTAATTTTGATAATTTTCGACTTGTTTACACCGGTAGCATTACACCACCCTGGTCTTTCGCCTCCTCGGAACAGTAATAATATCAACAACACAATTTTTCATGGCCATAGGGCCATAGACAGGTTATTCTCTTTTTGTTTTGCATGATTTAAATTACAGACGGAAGCACCTATCAATTAACTCTCTTTATTTAATAATAATTTACCAACTCAATGTCTTATAATTTTGTATTGATATTGACTACAGTAATGGAAACGCCTGAAGGTTCGATTGCCATGATCACTGGAGCAAAACGGTCCGGCAATCCAGCCAATAACAATGACCCTGCCTATAGATCTTTTATTTTAAAATCCGCTCCTCTTAATTTCTGAGCTATATCGATAATCTGCATCACATTGAATATCAACGAACAGTAATTTTCTCACCGGTTTGAAATCAAATTTCTCCACAGCCTTATTCTCTCTGAAAACCCATTATCACAGAAATAATTCCTGTAGTTTATCCCATAATTCTTTCGACGATTTTATGTTTTTTACATGGACATACAACAACAGGTTGATGGTCGTAATGTCTTTTGGTTTTACGTCATCAACTTTTATTTCTTATCCCGATTCCGGCTTGATACAATGCTCTGTGCCTTCGATAACAAATAAATTTTCAATAGCGAAACACCACTTCGAATAATTATAACGTACCCTTATTTCCAGCAAATTGATACGTTAGTTGGTAGCCATTCTACATAAAACTTTAATATAACAGGGCCCATAACCTTTTATAAAAACAAAAAAGTCTACTGGCCATGCAGATAACAAATGGTAGCAGTCAGCACAAGTAACACATTTTGTAAATATTGAAACTTTAACGTGAACAAAGAATAACGGTGAAAGGAGATTAATTTTTACTAAGGAAAATATATAAGTTTAAAAAAAAATTGGTAAGGCTGGCATTATCATCATAGGAAGATTTTTTTCTTATAATCAGCTTATCCAGTGACTATTTCTTCCTTTAAGAAATTATTGTTGTCGTATAACATACCTTATCACAAACTTTGCTACTCATTAATATAAGGTCTATTCGATCTAAGGTTAGCTTCTAAAGTACAGGTAAATTATATTACCTTATACGTGGCTATAATTGCTAAGTTACAACTCAGCATTTCCGATAAGTGCACAATATTATTTGTTTCAAGGGAAATACATAACAGTTTATCTTCCTGGAATATGTGGGCATACCTACTGTGTTTGTTATGATGTTAATAAAATTATGAACATTCTAAAATTAACATCATATATGACACTAATATTCTTGTAAAGAGAAATATTATAATGAATAAATAATAAATGGAAAGCTAATACTTTAACTAAAACTCCTATTCACAGCTAATACATCTGTATTATCTTCCTCACCAATACTTCATGCAAAACAACAGCTCACCAAGTTACTGATACGATCAGAAAACTTCTCTTTATATATAAAACTATCGTTTCAGAGAACTTTACACAAATTGTTTTATATCTCTTGTTGTTCTCGACATACTATACGCAATGTAGTAATTACATTTCTGTTATAATCGTGTTTTATTTTCTTTATCCGCCATTTTATCAGAGAAATAGATAACGATACGTTTATGAATAACGTAGTATGATGTCTTATGAAGCCTATCGCTACTATGCCGATTTGAGGCGTTTATTATTAAGTCACTATAAAATTAGTACAATTATAGTTGACATAATGCGATGTAAGACTATTGCAAGTATCATCCAAATAAAACTAATATTTTCAGATAACACGTAATGTGTTATTTTATCTTTTTTTAAACTACATACACCCGACGTTTCACTTACTTGGCATCAACCGTGATCACGGGCAGATGTGATAAAAATGTTTATCAGTTGGTCTTGTTAATTTCACCCGAAATGTTTACTGTTTTGACACGATCGTACTTCCTCTCTTTAATTACTAGTATAGTGCCTAAGTAGCAAAAGTGGAACTTGTGTAAAAGTGAAATTTGTGCTTAGGAAAGGAAACCGGGCACACTCTACTTATGATCATTCTATTTCAATTTTCTCCATAATCTGTCAGATAGTGCAAACTACACTATCGAAGATTGTGCTCATATATTGTAATACTTTTAATACTGTATTCTCTTTTTCTAGCGGACAACCAGATGTCCGGTGAAACTCCACACTTTCTTTATAGAACTGCCCCGAATGAATTGGTAAGCCTTTCTTCTTCACGCCAACAGTAGAGGATTGAAATATTCTGCATGCGGCTATGTTTCCTTTCATTTATAATTTGGGCTTCTCCAGAAAAAGTTAATAGTCAGTTATGATATGAATAGTCACATGCGTTCACAACATCGTTATACACCTACCAACGGGTGAAATGATAGTCGAGCCCTATTATAAGTCACAATTGAGACAAAATCTTGTGTTTATCCTTTATTGAACCGTTCTGTATTATGTTCATTTAACAATCAAGGTTGTGACAAAAATAATTTGAAATGATAAGTTTGCACAAAAAAGTGCTTTGTGAAAAGAATTCCTCCTGAAAATATGTATTGAAGTTTATTTATTAGTTACCTATAACAATTGTTATTATCAAACATTGCCTGCTGGGATCACATTAACTTAAATTAAAGTGGCTATGGTATAAGCCAAATTTTCCAGAATAACTTTGCATAATTTGAGACGATGTTGCAAGTCTTCCTAGCTTAGCATCCTAAATCGGAGATTATAGAACTGAAAAATTTCTAAAGTAAAAAGGTCAATATTGATATTGTTACAAAATGTTAGTATGAAAAAAAATAGTTGTCGATGAATAAGAAGGACGTTTTTTACAAACTTATTTCTCTAGTAATAATAGCTTTAAGTCCGCGACGTCTTTTTAAAACTTCTCTTAAAGTAAAATTCTGGACATGAATACATGGTACCGAAATCTAAGACTTTGGCAAGAATTTATTTAAATAAAACTTATATTTTTCGGCTTAATAGGCATTATGTTATTATTCTAAAAACACATACACCCGACGTTTCGGTTACTTTGTAGCAACCGTGATCACGGGCAGACAAGATGTGACCTTCAATACATGGTACGTCTAATTCTTTAAAAGAATTATAATATTTTACAAAAATGTTGCAAATGTAATCCAATAGCATCCAAAATGCATATATTACGCCATAATACACGTAATAACGTTCCTGCAGCATGAGCATGGATTAAGCCGAAATGCTCTTGATTATCGTTTTTGCCTTTCCCCACCATACGCTTTAAAAAAAACTACATATGTGGTAAATGTGTACAAACCATCACGGATTAGCTCTACTGTAAAGACGATTATAAATTTTAAAGGAATATTCGTTACCATTTCGTTTAGGAAATTATAGTTTTATTGTTTCTTTCAATAACATATTGGGGATTATGTTAAATACATTTTGTTAATTAAAATATAAAGAAAGAAGGAAAAAACTAAATTATGTCATAAACATTTCAATTTCAAATGCAATAACACGATAGAAGAAAGTTTGCCTTCAGGAACATACAGTTTAATTAAAGCATATTCTATATTACTAGTGGACTGCTAATCGTAAAAAAGATTAAAGGTTCAATTAAATAAAACCAAATTTTACACCTACAAGGTTTGTTTATAAAATCCATAGTGAAGATATTTATTTTATAACTTTATTTAAAGGTTAAACATACAGATGGTTAATGATAATAAAAAAATTGCTTTTAACATAATTAACTAATTTAAAGCATTAATTAGCATACTTCAAAAATTCGCTGTTGAGTATATGGGCACAATACTTTTTTATCTCACTCATGGCATTATAATAGTTTTTTTTTTGTAGGCCATTAAGGTCAGATGGCGGGACGGTGTTTGAAAATATTAAAACTTTATTACCTTATTTTCATAAGCGTATTAAAATATTATATAGTATTTGGTTGGTGGAGACTTAATCCTTGTATTCGATAACTACTAAACTTAGCAAGTATTCATTCGAAAATACTATTTTTATTACAAGTACAGCAGCTAGATACAGTAGCTTGCTGTACCTCGTCAGTAGTTAGGGTGGAATTGAACTGTTGTATACGACCAAAAGGCCGTATATATGTTAAGCTAAATGAATTTTTTAAAATATTATCAGAAATATTAAAATTTCGATACCATTTGCGTTCTTAATATTATCATCCAAGTGGGTTTTGTTATGTACTTCGTTTACATTGTATTGTTACACGTAAGCCATGAATATCAGATCTAGCAATTGAAATTTGTTTTAAAAACTACACTCCATTATTAATTTTGGGCCTAAAATTTTATTGTTAAGTTTCTTGTACCTGTCTAAAAATAATATTTTAGTAATGGTAGAGTCAAGCAATAATAACCAGCTAGAGAAGAGTACGTTGAATAACCGTTGTTACCTAAGACGTATAAGAGCTAACTTTCGCAAGGTAAAAACGTCTCTTTACGTTTAAAATATTGAAGAAGAGAGTCGAATATTTGAAACTCATTGATCGACGACCTTTGTGCCAACATTTAAACTAGAAATAGCTTCAATTTAAAGAAGAATATTCTCTAGAATTCCTTCAAAGGAAATCCACACATAAAAAGGAAGTAAAAAAAATGGTAAGGGATGCCGAGGTTTTCTTTTCTAAACCATGTAGTACTGTTCTTAATCCTGTTCTAATTCCCTGAAATGAGAAACTCTTTCCATTTCAGTCCGCATTATCTATAATATTCATAAGTTATCTACAATCTTACAGATTTTGGAAAGGTTTACTCTCACTTTGCAGCTTCCATCTTTTGTGCAACGGAAAATTTGCAGTGTGACAATTTGGAGCATAACATGTTATTAAGACGGCGCGTACAAGGTAATTTCCTAGTCATTCATGCAAAGTAGCTATGGAATAATTTCATATGATATAAAAGCATCACATCTATTATTATAAATTATATTTTCTAAATGTTTGGGACAAAAAAAGAAACTCCGTTAAAAAGAAAACCTCTCGTTGGTTTCCTTAAAAACCAAAAAATATGTCCTTATTACCGCTCAATAAACATTTTTCCACTAAGCTAAGTAATTTTGGTTAATATAAAGTGTTGTATAAAAAGTTAATAAATTTCTTAAACGCAAAAATCTTGTTATAAGTACGATCTCATATATTTATTCATGTTGAATTGCTTAATTTTGAATGGAAAATTAAGGAAAACTGTCTGTACAATTTTTTGTAACACACTCACAGTCTCCGATTAGCTATATAATTAGGTGTATATCAGTAATATTCATATGTACATATAATTGTTTTTTATTCTCATAGCTCCATGTCCTTTCAAATAGATAGATAGTTAGTTCCTCACAGCTCCTTCGCCTTCACCTGAATCCAGACAATTTTTATAGCTAGAACCAACACAATACGATACCTTCACAAAGTATTCAATTTCATCGACCTGCCGAATATTAACATGTTTTACTTTGTAAAGAATTGATTTCAAATAATCGCGAAAAAAGTGTATGTATCTAAACATAAAAACAGCGGATTTAATAATATTTCGTAAGTTATCTAAGTCACAATTAAATATTTAAATCTAAAAGACCTAAAAAATGCAGGAATAATTATTTTTCTAGTCAATACTTACGTGGTAAAAAATATAGGTTGACTATACGTTTGTATATACGAGTATATATACATAGCAGATAGAATAATTTTTCCGTACATTCAACTCAATACCTGTAAATGTTAACATCAAAGTTATTAAACTTCAACACACGTATGTATATAATGTAAATGACACTATAAAGGTATTGTTTTTTATTCTGAGAATTATTCTCTAAATTATACATGGCCATTACCACACAATAAACTTTATCATATAGACATGAAACACAAATTACTAAATCAAGAAAATAACAAATGGAATGCCCTAGCATTTATTTTCATTACATATTTAATATTAATTCAGGAACAGTTACTTATATCAATTGTGGGGTTGATTCGCTGCGGCGATGACGGTTGAACTTATCACTCTGATAGCAGGATCACACGCGAGATTCATTATAAAAGTGACGTGACCGTTAATATAAAACGATTCACTTATTTATTTATGTGATTAATTTTCAACATTATTTGATTATTCTTCTATATTCCTCAATAGCTTTCAATAATATTCCACAAAATTTATAATGCTTTTATCAAATTGATTTTGATGTATTTATATGAAGTAATAAATTTAAATTGAGAACTGACCTTGACCTGATTAAATTCTGTGGAAGCAACATTCGACCAGGTTGGGAATTTAATATATTTTTACCGTAAAATATAGAAAGTACTGCGTAGACGATGATCAGGAATTAGTTATTTTTTAAATATAGACAAGTGCGTTTTAAAATTATAATGATGTAATTCTTATATTTTCACTTAATACAACATATGTATTAGAAAGACTGATAATGTCAATATTCTTAGCAAAATTTTACAAGGTTCAAGTAAAATTATCAATAAAAATCTCAGTTATATATTCTTAAATGAAAATTAAAATAAAAAATAAATAAATAGCTCATCTATAATTTCGATTATTGATAATATTTTGGATAGTCGTAATATCTCTGAACCAAGCAAGTTTCTTGTTAGCACAATTTAAATGTATAAAAAAAATATATATACAAATGCATAATTAATGAATCAATATTGTGGCTTATTAAGTTATTGGAGTGTGTATATTTTAATTAATCAGTATGAGTATTTGTGGAGTTAATTATACAGTAATCCTGAAAAACATATGAGAGACCTCGATACTTTATAAAAAGAACAATGGTCATAGGATTAATTAGTCGAACAGCCTTTTAAGATTTGGGTCTGTTGTTAGTGCACCAACAACCATATGAGAAACTGTCTTATTACGTCTTGAATCCAACAGTTGCAAGTTTCTAGTAAACTAGTGTTTCTTTACAGACAATTAATGAGGTTTGAGGACAAGTTTTAACTATTAATGTTTGATAATACTTTTGCCGTGTTTAAAAAACTGGTTCAGTGATAGATAGCCTTCGTATCACAGTGCAATTCTGGACTTAACTTGAGGGACTTATGATTTTTAAAAAGTTGAGACAAATTGTAAAGCCGTGGTCTCTTTCTGTATATTACGTAGTGCCTTGGTTATTTTTCTAATAATTTGTGTAAATATGTTTGATGTGCCCAGAAGTTTCAATGCGACGGAGATGTGGTCACGGCGCTATAGAGCTAAGTATTAATGTTAGAATTTTGCACACTTATCCCTTTCTATATAATTACAAATATATCAAATATGAGTCAAAGAGAGTACACTTGTTGGTACCGGAAGCTGCTTATCATAAAATTAACAAGTTACAAAAATATTGTGCTGCTTTTGTTTTCTCTAAATGATATTCATAAGAACTGAACGGTTTCCATTCACTAGGTTAGGGAGAAGTTATTTGTACCAAATATAGATGACATTTTATTCCAGCTTCTGTCGCTAAAATCAACAAACTCCTAAATTTAGTCAATGATCGTTTCTTTTCTTTTTTTCGTATTCCTTAAGCTAATAAATATAAAATAACTGAGGGTTTTTAATATAATTTTCATGTTCTAAAAATAATTTAGGTATCGTCATAAAATAATTTTTAAAATGACGAATTTTTATGCACGCGAAGAAATATGAAAGGAACTAGCGAGGAATAGCCAGTGAGGGATAATTTTCGATTCAAGCAGCGTCTTCTCGGGATCACAAGATACCTTGAAAGGATAAAAAACTTAAATTGTCTCCCTCACGTTATGGCCGCGCTGGATCGTTATGGACGATGCAAATTAAACTTATATGAACATCAATCTATCCTTTTTAATATGAGTCTGACAGAATACATCATCAACTTAAACAGTAATTCATAACTTATACTGACTGTCTACACGAAAACTTTGCTCATACCATTCAATAACATTCAGCCTCTTGAGATTTAAAAGTATTGCTTAAATTATCGGTGACTATTAATCTGTTCCTACACACAAACTATCACCGTTTTAACAGTAAGGCACACTAGATCTCGTTAGTTCCAATTATATTGCAAAGTAATATTTAAAAAAATATTCAATAACACATTGCGTTGCGATACACTTATTATTAAAAAAAAAACAATTTTACAGCGATACAAAAAGAATATTTTAAATATCATCTGAAAACACTAACGACACTAGAACGAATGCTAATATGTATTATTTATTTCTGGTAATTTTTTTATAGTTTACTGATAATAAGTTATAATATATTAATTATTTTGTCATATTATGTTACTAATTTTAGATTCAGTATGTCCGCTTCTTACATCGCTAGTAAAGTTACTATAACAAAATGTGTGATCACAGCTATTTGAATACTATGTCGTTATGTGTAATGCATTATCCTCACAATTTCAATTCTGTTACGGGTTTCCAAACAAAATCCAATCAATTAATTATTAATTAATACACTTTTTAAATTTTCACGTACATATCATGTTTATAAACAAAAACTCAAATTATAGAGCACAAAAATTATTATTATTAAACACATAAATAAGAGACCTCCAAATCGGGTCAAGAAATATTGTCTTCGAGTCATAAAACAGGAATAAGGGAGCCACTGCGCCGTTACTGGGATTTGCAGTAATAGAAATATGAGTTAGTGAGTTCGTACGAGGGGCTGTTATCTTTATGATCGTGTTAGTGTCAAATGAGTAACGACTTTATCAGTACGCTTGAGATAACAGCAGATATCTAGATCTTTACAACTTTATTTAACATTTTAATGATGGCGAATGATTCAGTCATTATTGAATGTACGTGGCATACCCGAACGATTCTCATAAAATCAGAATTACTTTACTTCTTACAGTCAATCAAACGCAGCCGCCTTTTTACATGCGTTTTATTAGCTCCACATGTGCGTGTGTTTGTGTGGATGTTTGTTTGTAAACGACTTTGTAACCGCTTTTTTTAAAATAAAATATATTTTTTTCACACTATTATAAATTTTTATTTCTTGATATTTTTAACACTATTTTCTTAATTTAAATTTATTGAAATTTGTTTTATATTTTTTAGTTCGGTTTTCTGTAAAAATCCTGTTTTTCAGTTTTTTTTTTTTAACTATTATTTATTTGGAACATGTAACGGTTATGTCTGTTTATTGTTACAAAGCAAATATTTATTAGAACGTCATTTTATACTATATCATATTATGTCTAAGACACTATAACTCGCAAGATGACTGTCAATTAGTAATCTACAAAAAATGCTTATTCAGTCTTATTTGTCGTCTCGTTTCTTATGAGATGAAAGGTAGAGAAAAAATATTATATAAAATTAATTACCGCTTTTTGAAGTTACCACGTCCCCTTTCAAGTTTAAAGTTGTGTTATTCTGTCATGAAATAGAAAAAGTTATTAAAATTAATAAATATGCTCCATTCATTAAATATATTTCAATAATATATAACAGTTTTCAATGAAATACTATTGTCTATATTTGACTTATCGTCGTCTTTTCGTCTACTTTCTAAAAGTTCCTATATTTCTAGGAATAGTAATCACGATTTGAGGGTTACAGAGTTAAGAAAACAATCACCAAAAATGAAACATATTATTTACAGGATAGTCGTGGTGGCCAAGCGGTTAAAAACCCCACCTCGTATGCATGAGGGCGCTGGTTCCAAACCCGGCAAGTACCAATGTAATTTTTCCGAGTCATATGTACTTTCTAAGAATATTTAGACACCACTGACAGATGGTGAGGGGAAACATCGTGAGGAAACCTGGACTTATAATTTCAAATTATAAGTTTGAAATCACCAACCTGTCTTGAGCAAGCGTGGCAATTAATGCTCTAACCTTCTCCATGTAAGAAGTAGCCTTTTCTCAGCAGTGGGCTCTGATAGGCTGATGATGATTATTTATAGGATTACTATTTATTGAACTTTGGAAACTACATTGTACGGTTTGTTTAAATTAGAACGAATTTTTCGTTTAGATGCTGAAACAGTTAAAGCGTTACCCATTAATATAGTAGCATATAGTTTTGTATAATGCGCGAAAGCTTAGCATGTTGTGAACTGTTACACTTTAATCCTAGGTTTAGAGAATTGAAAAATTGCTGAAAATAATTCTTTTGGTTTTTAATATCTTAATGTTATATGCTCTTCTACTAAACTATATCGCATGTTTAAGGAATATAATATCAAATTGTACCTGACATAAAATAGCACGCCACAAAAAAATTACTTAATCAAAGCACTCAATCGTTACAAGCACTTAATCATTTCGTGACTTTAGCTTACTTTATCTACATAAACCATATACATATATGTGTATTTGTTATTGAACTAATTAAATAGTGCCCTTTATAAACAAAGTATTTGTAGAGAAGGATGCTGTAGTATTCATTTCCAAATTAATAGTAGCACTCGACTTCGGGGCTTACAAAATTTATTGCTTATAGGGACGGAACACGATCCTCGTTGATAACGCTTGTTTCAAAATAAAAAGGCACACTGAATTGTATAATACTTTTGGTATCAAAAAGCTTAGTAATCGGATAGAAGATCTAAGCTTCGTCCACGTTAACAAGTGAAACTTTTCCTTTATGCTCAGTATTTTCGTACAATCGACGAAGTAGAAATAATCCAGTATTTTATATCAAACGTTCACCATACTGTTGATTGCTAAATTGCTCGCATAAAGTAGAGTGAACTTTATACTACAATTGAATATAATTGTTGTTCTTCATCTAGTCAGCAATGATATATGGTCTCTCTAAGTCATCTGTAGTTTCCCAAATCAATGCCTTTATGAAAAGAAATATATTATTAATAACAAATAAATTTGAATAAAATAGAGCCTTAAACTCGCTTATGTTCAATTGTCAGTATTTTTTTGAACCCAAGCTGTTAGGATGTTTTATAAATGTTCTTATCCATCTGAGGCGGCCAGTCATAATCGTAACCATGGCAACAATGAAATCTCAGCGTCAATGTGTTTCCACCAGTAATTGAGTGGCTAAGAAACACGCGGCGGTGATGTTCCTTCATACAGCTCCACAAGTGAGGTGAAATATGCATCATAGAGTGAATACATTATTAAAGTAAGAGATATTTCTTTCAAAAAACATTTTATCAAAAATCATAATTTAAAATTAATATTAAAAAAATTCCTTGTTAAATACAAAAATACAACGTTGAATCATAGCAGTTTTACGTTTCTCGGTCGCCGGCAATATCTTCGTCAAACATATTAAATTGCCGGAAACCTTTATACAGCTCTAGATAGCGTTTTTTTGTTTTCCTGGATATGATTATATTTTTCTATGTGTAATAAATTATGCCCCTCCGAAACCCTTTTCGATATGTTTTTAACATTTCAGAACATGAGCTCTATAGTGAAAGGGAAAAGTTATAAAGAAATGAGCTTACTTTTGCATTTATCACAGGGAAGTGATTATTTCAAGGTCCACTGTTTGTATAAAACCTATCAAAACGTTTCCTTTAAGTATTATTTAAAAATAGTCTCATAATTCGAGTGGTTTGTATCTGCCATGTTAAAGATAATCCATACTATTTCTATCTACAGAAACACCGATATCCTACTGGCTACTATTACGGAGAAATTAGCAACTATTTCATACTTTAAGGGTGACTGAGGACATAAGACATGTTAAGTGTCTTGTGTTTTTTTTATTTCTTATTTATTTTTGTTAATCAAATATAATAAGCGAATCCAAGAATTTTATAAGGGCATCTTAAATATGTATATAAGATTCTATAATAAAACCTGACAAACAGCGGGCAATACTCCAACGACATGTCATTCGAAGTGTATTAGACTAAAAACGATGTGTTGTATAATTGTAAAAATTTAAAATATATAACGAATGGGACCTTATACGGAAAATGAATACTCAATGATTGGTTGCTTCATTTCAACAATACAAAATATGAAACAATAGAATTCTTCTTAACGATCCTGATCATGGATCTCAACATATGTACGCAAGAACCGCTTGAGCAAAGGACGACGAAATTTATTACTTTTTTACATTTATTTTGCAACGAACAGACACTCATTACTCTAATTACATCAAAGTATAACATTAACAAGTGACAACAAAGCAACACTAAGAAAATTTTACATAACATTTGACATCATGTATTGTAAGTTGTAATTGTATCAAATTATTTATTCTCAGTACGGAAAAACTAATATTGTCTGAAATTACTTACGGAGTCAAAACCGATCGGAAATAAGAAGCGTCATACTATTATATAAAATAAATCATAATGATAATATAGTTTAAAAATAAATGAATATTTCAGATATTTAATAAATTTTTCCTATGCACCCTTCATCAGACGACCGAAATAACGACGAACGTTCGACTGTTTAATTTATGTTCCACTAAACCGCTATATAAGTAAGTAAAAAAAAAATACAGAAAAATTAAGAAATATTATACTACTTTCATTACTAGCCAAAGATGCATCAGAAATCGATTCAAGTGATAGTCACTGACAGGGTGGGAATGCTTATGAAAGCTTCGTTAAATGAAAAGTTTTATGTAATGAGATCTTAGATTTTCGCGAGACATTTAAATGAAACTCAAAAATTTTCGG
>DVQP01002027.1:0-13484 GCA_018231745.1 Danaus eresimus
TATATATAACTGTGTATGTTATTACTATTATAATAATGACAGAAGTGGGTGGTTTAACTTTGTATACTAAGTCGTCTTTACGGCTTTCATTAATATTCAGACCATGAATACTGAAATTATCTAGTTGCTTCTAGTTCAATTTGAAAAAGGTTTAAGAGGCACTAACTACAGAAGTAAATTAATTACCAAACTAAGCGCGGCATCTAGAGTCCTTGATTAAATAGTGATTAAAAGTTTATTGTAAAAATTGCAGCGCTTTATCTATCATCATATCTTTATTTCTTAATGACAGCATGTTAATAATTTACAGAACTGACAGATTTCAATACATCATCACGTAGCGTAATTAGAAAGTATTGTGCGCTTGAGAATCGTGAATTCATTACTAACTCCAATAAAATATATTGTATGGAAGAATCTAGACTAAGAAATTTTGTACTCATATAGATAATTCAGTTCGTATCTTTTTACAAGAGATAAATATAGCACATATGATATTTTTATATAGTATAAGGACAATATATAATTACATCATCTAGAATTTTAATAACATTTCATACGCCTGTCTTTCTGTCATCTGATTACGGTTGAAACAGTCGAAACGTAGAAAAGAAATAATAAAAAACAAAAGTTTACCGATAAATTTAGTTTCATTCAAATAATTTATATTTCCGACTTATATTATAATTGATTATAATTTTAATATATTTTTAGTTTTATGTAAAGTTATAAGGATAGTTAATAAGATATTTTTATTAACTTCTTCAACATTGAAACCAAATCCGTATTTATATTACTTAAGTAATACATTTACATATTTAGAATTAAACACAAAAATAATAATTGTGTTACTTAAAAATCTGGCGAAATGAAAGTTGCATATAGTATTATAATTTTACCTAGTTGCAAATTTTTCTAATTTTATTTGACTTGCTTTTGTTAATGTTAATAAATAACAGATAGAGTATTTAATGTTTCTGTTCTCTATTTCTGCACTATCTCTTTATAGTGCAGAAATAGAAAGAGACATAGATTGTGTGTGTTTGAATTTTTATTCTTTGTGTACTCTGGTTTGGTTGCTTAAATTATTGTTTGATATTATAAAATTGTGTATTAAACATTTATTTAAAAGCCGTGTTACTGACATTAAAAAGCAAGGTAATGATTTATTAGTTAAATACTGTTTGTATCTAATAAACTAACAAAATAACTTTACTTAAACATTTTATCAATATTTAAAGATTAAAAAATTTCTTCTAAAAAAAATCTTATGTATAATAGTCTTATTGTGCTACGGTTTTTTAAATAGAAAACGAACTCGTCGCTCTATTACAAGAAAATTTTCTATTATTATCAGATATCATTAGGTTTATATCAAAATACGAGACTGTATCGTTATACTTTTTGTTTGTAATTTCATGTAGTAAAAAAGTCAATTTCGATGATATTGAAAAAAACCGCCTTTTGATTCTACTCATACATTAGAATACTAGTATTTCATTAAGCTTAAGTTTTGTTTATTGTGTTTCAATCCGCTTAATTTGATAGTCACTGTCTCGAAAATAGTATTTTATATAAATGAGTGTAACAATAAGCATATGTCATAGGCGAGCAAGTTCTGCTCCTATATATAAGATGCCCGGAATATTAAAAGAAGTTTGTCTTCACTACGTGCATCCAAAATCGCCGGAATACCAGCGGACCAGCTTTCATAGACGAATGATTCGAAGCATGACGAGTATGCCAACAAACGCCTTACTAGACTATATTGAATGGAATGCGATTATCAAGCACACAATACCTTCATTCTAATGCAATTGATTATTCTTTTTAGAACCCGTTCTGGAAATTATCGGATAAATACCAAGACTAGGATATTGGTAAGAAAATATTTTTTTTATTAATACACATAAAATATGTATAAGATCAATATGTATATAATAGGTCAAAATATATTTTTAATTGAACGTCTTAAATAATTTGGACGAAAAGTAGGTTTTTAAGTTGTTTACCACAAAGTGAAATCTAATTTAGTAATTTACTTTTCTAATAAGACTATTTTGTAAAGTTTATACTGTAAAAATAGAAAATCAAACGTTAAAATGCCAAAGTATCATGTAAATTATTGCGTATACTTAGGACATACAAAGAAATTCTTGATTTTGTTATGTTAGCTACGTTAACTCCTACTAAAGCATAAATAGAGAATGTGTTCCTGAAATAACACCATCTCTCTGATCATCAGTCTAGGTCTTAGAATCGGAAAAAATTTAATTCATATAAATTAAAATAAATTCCTCACATGTTACAAATAGTTATTGTAAAAGAGTTCAGCCAGGAAATTTATTCATATTTTTTGTTTAAAATCTGTATTGTATTCTTTTTATTTGAGAAAATAATATACATTCTTTATGTCAAAAAAGGTTGGGCTTACAAATTTTCATAAAGAGAGGAAAAAATCTTGTAAATGTATTTCTTTATGTAGAGGTCATAAAGGTAATGTTACCGCTTTAACATCTAATTTATTACAGTTAAAAGTGAAAGAGGTGAAGAGTTGCAATCTGAGAAAAAGTTTTATATTATGGTTCCCCAAAAAGAAATATAAATCAAGGGTTCAAAGTGTTTAAGTTTGGAAACTTGTCTTAAATTTAGGGTCATCTACTGTTTAATTAATGACGACAATTAATTTTATTAATCAAGGGTATATTTATTTGATACGCAGTTTTGTTGAAATTGCTATATTTTTAATAGAAACAGATTGAAGATTTCATTTTATTTCTATTTTGGAGTTTGTTAAATATACTTAGAGTCTGTTAAGATACTCTAACGGTAAACTCATTTTAGGAATTATTGTTGATTTTTATACGAAGTTAGTAGAGTGGCAAAATATAGCATCAACATTAAAGATTTTATAACATCTTAAATTTGCGATAACATTCTCTCAAGATTCAGGATAGAAAATAATTATAGAAGCTATATTATGAAAAAGAAAGCTTTTTACCTTTGATCTTTGTTATTTCCTTTTCACGCTTAAATTATTTAAGACGAAAATTGAAAGGAAAATAAACCAAGACATACAAAGTCCAAAGTATTACGTGTTGGAGATTTTTTGTGAAGTTTAGCATTATACAATGTTTAAAATACTATATCCAAAAGAAAGAAAGCTTAGCATATAAAACAGATCGATAAATGTTGCACATGTTTATTTTGGGGATTCGATATGCATATAGAACACAACATAATATTTTTTTCATTAAGAACAAAGAGTTCCAATTCACCTACATACTTATATTATATACAGAAAGTACTTGTTAAACCAAATGACAATACAAGTACTTGACCCGAACTAAGCACCCTTATGTTTCCTGGACCTTTGTGTAATTAAAACACCCAAAGTTGTAGAAACATATAAATCCGAAAATGTATATGAGACTTTAAAAATAATGTCAAGAATATAATATATTAAATATTATATTTGAAAAAGTGTGGTAAAATTTTCCAAAATCTTGAGCTTATAATAAAATCTACTGTAGAATGATTGATGTCGTAATATCATAGTTAACTACCATACTTATGAATAATTTAAATTAAAGTTTTACTTTATGTACAAATTAATATAAAATGTACAAATTTAATAATCCCATGATAACTCCATAACATGAGAATAGACAATACCTATTATAGTTTCTAACTACGTGTCCAAAATGGCCAATGGCGTCCTTTATTGAACCTCTTCTAAATGACAGGATCCATTAATGACCACAACTCAGGCCATTGAAATTGCAATTTATATGTCGTTACTTTAAACTTGTGATAAAGCAAGTTTTAATAAGGGTGTGAAGCTTAAGGTGCGATTTATGGTAATTATTTGAGGTGACGTAGATTTGACACGGTATTAAACTTGATAATTATAGTTAATAATGAGACGAAGTGTATATAAATAACTTTAATATATTTGTAAATTTTGATCATATATTTAGCACTAAGTATTCTAGT
Source organism: Danaus eresimus (assembly GCA_018231745.1). NCBI lineage: Eukaryota > Metazoa > Arthropoda > Insecta > Lepidoptera > Nymphalidae > Danaus > Danaus eresimus. The sequence goes on from DVQP01002027.1 coordinate 3,997, forward strand.
ACGACACAAATTACAAGCTAGAACAAATGTCAAAATCAAATTCTGAGCAGGTATTATTGAGGATACACTGTTTATCCATTTTTTTTATTCTGTACCTCCCTACTCACAAGGTAAACTTAAGCCATATCTATTGTCTTTCCCAGCAGCGTAAACATAATGGGAACAGAATTTTAAAGCATTTAGTTTTTATATCTTCCATTGGCATTTGGAAATAGATGTTTTATAAACACTTTGTAACTCTCATATTTAATACATAGCACTTATTTTATTGTAATATATCTAGATAACAAATATTATTTTATGAAAAATAATATAAGATAATGATATCTGCAAATGATACCTCATTCAAAAGGCATTAATATAATTGAAGATGATTTACTGTAGCAAGAGATAATTTCTGAGAGTTAGTTGTTTCTAAATAATTGTGGAATCTGGAAAAGAAATGTCACTGTCAATGTAATATATAAATGACGAGGCTTTTGGTATTAGTAATGTGGGAAGTAATTTGAATTTTGATTATATAATTGCACAGTTCAACAATTTCTAAAAACAGATCTTTCTACAAATATATGTAAAAGATCACAAATTGTGAAGAATAATACTTGTTGAAAAAATGTTTCGTTTGTTATAATAAACCTATTAAAATCTTTGTGTTTTATTTAAAAATACAACTTTATCATAAACTTCTGGAGTAGATTGACGTGTTTTATGAACGATAAAATCGCCATTAAGCGAGAATTTAAATACACATTTTTTCACATTATAAAAATTAAATGTTCTACATACTTAAATAAAGGGAATAAAACATTTCGGAAAGTCCTAACACTTGAGTATCCATAATTCATGTCAAAACGTTTTCAATTATGATGTTATAACATTGTATCTATGCCTTTTATTGTTTTTGTCTTACAGGGCCTCTTTACGCCAAAAGTTTTGGTTCTAAGGGTAAACTTAGTCGAGGACAGCTTTCCATTTTGTGTACTTGGTAAAATGTAACAAAAGAATTTCCAGATAAAATGTAACTGATTTCGTCTAATTTGATGTTAGTTTAGTTGTTTTAGTGTTTAGTTGTAAATATATAAACATAGTTATATAAGTGAAAAAAGTAATGAAAGATTCATATTTATAAAGAATTGCAGAACATAGATTTTTATATAATTTTTTATGTCGATTTTATTGCTAAATCGTGAATATGTAATTGACGTTAAAATTTTTATTTTTACCTATGGTCAAATAAATATTCATTTAAGAGGTTGAATTTCAAGAATATTATTTATTTTTTTAATACTGACTATGTACATTATTTTATTAAAGGGAATACCTATCTACAGGCATCTTTGATACAGAATTTTGACAGTTTTATTATTGAGATATAACAGATATCATTGAAGATTAACGTTTCCATAGTAGACTTTGAATTTTAATCAAAGTCAGTCAATGCTTGTATACGAGTAGCATAAAATAAATAGGGTTTTGAATATTAAAATGACATTAAAAATGAGATGCATATTTCCAAGAACGTAATATCATTTAACGCCTTTTGACTTTGAATAATAACAAGAAAATGGAAACAAAGATCTTCCAGTCTTCGCAGATAAATGAGGAGCTTTTAATATTACACAATATTGCTACTAGAAACAGGGTATACTTAAACATTCAGTCACATAAAATCAATGCTGATAAAATAAAAGGACGTGATAAAAATTCGTGACTAGTTCCAGTCGACATTTTGTTTGGATTCAATAAATAGAGCTTTTATTTTCGTTAATATGTACTTGGACATAAATACAGAAAAAGATGTTTTTTTTTAGGATTTCTTTGGTATTATTAATCGTAGTTATAGTAAAAGTTCTAAAAATACTTTTGTGTGAGTAGAATGTCCTCAACTGTAACAGTACCACATTGCAGAGTAGATTAAATGGTAGATTGAACCAAATATTCGTTTTTTCGAGTATAAATGGCGTTAGTACGTCACCGTAATATATGAGTGATGAGGTTTTGTACACACTATTTCAATCAAGAACGTTAAAAATTCCTAATACCTAATCCATCTGGAAAATACACCATAACATATTTGCACCCATAAAATAAGATGGATTAGGCCCAATAAAGTAATTAAGCTTTTATTTCAGGTAGGTATTATACAGAAAGGCAAAAAATTGCGATCAAAATTTTTCAATGTCATTTTTAAGGTGCGTTTACTTTTTCCGTGTTTTATACTGCATATCTTTTTTTTAGTTGGTTAAGGGTAGAAGAAGGTTTTATATATTGTAATAAGAGGCGTTGGTATAGCAAATATTTTAAACGTAATTATATAAGTTTAATCAGAGTTACCGACTCAAACAAATGATATGAGCTATTATTTAACATGTGCTTGTAACTGATGTTCTTATGGCTACTATACTCCAACGTCGTTCATCCATTAACGCTTTTTGCTTACTTTATTTAAAGAGGAACAATCAATTTTAAAAGAATAAAGTGTATTATAAAACAGTCCTAAAAATTTGTTACTTTATTGCTAAATTGAAAAAACGCAAAAATTTTTTGTTTGCCATTAATTGGGTAGTACCATCGCAATTTATCATAATAATTTAGTTATCATTTAAGTTAACTTTAAAATTTTTAACAATACGTATCTATGATTACAAATACCACTTCCAATATTCAAACTTCTTTGAAATGGAAGCCTTTGCTAAAATTCACACAAATGTAACAACGTTTGAAATAAGGGTTCTCATGGATTGGGCACGATCCATCACTTGACACGAAGGCTTTACCAGTGGACGTTCATTCAACGTCATTTTTGCCCTTCACATGATTAACTATCAATTTCTAGTTTACTAATACAAAGATTTTTTCAAATCTATACTTAAAAAAAAATTAATACGTGTCAAAAATTCCTTTTTCATTTTTAGTCTAATATACGTTCAAAAATAAACTTTTTTGTTTAGTGTCATACAAATAACTTTATTAATTTTTAAAAGTAAAATCTGAATATCATTTTGACAACCCTGCAAGTGCTGTTAGGAAGTAACAAAAAACCCTATAATACATATTTTTTTTCAATTAGTGTTTTTAGTTAAAAATAATTAATTATATTCTTAGGACTAAACAAGCAATAACATTCTTTGTCTACTTTCGAAATTATAAGTTTTCCAAGTACTGGTGCAGTATTTCAGGTGTCGAGAAATTGTTCTCATCATTTGAAAATTTTCATTATTAACAGATTATCTCTGTCTTAACTTCGTCTGAGATTTCGCTTCATAATAATAAAATCCAACAATCTGCTCGGAGCTCTAGTCATATATGCACAGATTTTACTGTACCTATATTATTTCTTTGCTATTGAAAAAACTAAGTTTCATTTTGACGTTAAAATAATAATTTGTTTCCAAGTACTGGTGCAGTATTTCAGGTGTCGAGAAATTGTTCTCATCATTTGAAAATTTTCATTATTAACAGATTATCTCTGTCTTAACTTCGTCTGAGATTTCGCTTCATAATAATAAAATCCAACAATCTGCTCGGAGCTCTAGTCATATATGCACAGATTTTACTGTACCTATATTATTTCTTTGCTATTGAAAAAACTAAGTTTCATTTTGACGTTAAAATAATAATTTGTTTCCCACTTTGTAACTAATCTGTTATATTTATTTGAGGATAAATAGCTTGCTTTTTTTATATTTCTAAGAGGTACAGCCTAACTGTGATCAATTATTACAGGTCGAACATAGGCTGGCTCGGCCGGGTAAGTGCCACCCATTCACAGAAGATCGGCGTGAAGTACGAGTAGTTTATAATGGCTGCATTTCGGGCTATCTCCTTATTCCTATCCCTAACTCTTCCTCAACAACCAAAGTTGTCAACGTATCCGCAATATTTCTTTTGTTGCCGATGTCCATGGACGACGGTGACTACTGCCCATCAAGTAATCCGTCTACTCGTTTGATTGGCATAAAAAATTCATTATCAATGTTAGGGCTTATATTATATCATGTTTCAAACATGAATAAACGATTTGAATTTTCGTTGTGTTTACTGTTTTTATTATTGGAAGGAAATCAAAAAATAAAATATAATATGCAAATATATAAAAAATAGACACTTATTGGAATAAATATTAAAATCATGTTCAACATATAAAAAAACCTTTAAGAATACATATAATTCGTTGGGAATTTCTGCTTTTTTCTGTGTTATATACGTATGAATCTTCAAAAGATGTATAAATATAATTAACTAAAAAAAAGATTAAATAGATTTCATATTGGTTTTAGTCCCGAATAAAAATGTTCATCGAAGCATGTTTATTTCGAACAGACATTAATTTAAACGCGTGTCACGATTATTTATTTGATTTGCGACGTTGCTATCAGACCGAGTTTTGCCTTCCAAATTAATGACTCACCTATATTATTAATAATGAAATTAATCACCCCATAACATTTTTAGAAAAAAAAATATATATAACTTCCTTAGCTGTATGTATTAATAACAACCTCCTTTTGTATTTTATATGACATATTTTTTTTAATATAAGACGAAACATGTTCAGACATTATTGTGTTTTTGGTTCCGATAATTTTTATATCACCTTTGTCCAACACCATTGTTGAATTTAAATCGTTCATAGTTTGTCGAAAAATACATAAAGACTGAGGTATTCGTATAAACATACATATTTGTAATAAGCCTATTCGTAAATCTTTTCATCATTGCTTTTGATTCAACATTGCTTTTGATTAATTCAAATCAAATAAGGCTTGCTTGGAACAACTTTGATATAACAAACACTCCTGTTATAGACTACAGTAAATTGTAAATTTAATGTCGGATTGTGTAACGTTTTCGCTTCCCCGTGCGGTAAATTAAGCTATTAATAGGAGTGTTGCCTGATGTTGAATTAGATGTAGAAGAGGATGTCTCTGGACATGATTGACTCTTCAGACTAGCTGAGTTTAAACCGTCATTCTCTTTTTTCAAATATCAATGGTCCGTAGAGAGTCGACGCAACTGAAGCTCCAGTCTCCGTGGACGATCGTTAATTACTTAGTGTCGTAGCTACCAGAAATATTACTAGGACAATAGAAAATCTGTTTCTTGGTAGTCATGTAATATAAAAATAATTATTCGAATGTTACAACAACGAGATGGAATTCTCGCTCATATAGAATATAACATCACAATTTGTTATCAAAATTATAAGCTAAATTGAGCCGAATAAAGCGATTAATGTTGTATACAACGTGTCTATTATGCGGGAAATATCTAAAAGCGCGCTCAAAATTTTGAGGAGCTCGATTATAGTTTATTATAGCTAAGTGAAATTAACTTCGTTTTTCATTTATATATTTAAGGACCAATAGGTGGTGAAAATTTAAAGTAGATTATAGTAGCATCGAATTTCTCGTTGTTTATAAGGAATAGTTGGATATATGAGTTTCTGTCTGTATAACAAATGGTTGAAGAGAACCTGCCAAATAACTTTTCCCTGACGTGTTAAATAAAATAAATAGAAGACTATAAATAAGTTTGGAATAAATTGACTCAAGTTTAAAATATCATAACAAAACGGTGAAATCAAGCCAAACGATGAAACCCCAAGCTTTCTTAAGTAGTGTTATTGAATTCATAACGTAGTAATTCGTAATTGTCAACTACAAGACTTACATGTTATGATCTTATAAACTGTACGAACTTTTAAAAGTCACGTGGAGCATAACTCATCTTAAAGAGTCTCATAGGAGCCTGTTATTTCAATGTAAGTTAATTAAAGCCGCAGCAGGACATTATATAAATGGACGGGTAATTCATTACCCGTGAATAGCTCTGCCTCTGATATTTAGCGGCTGTATTACAACACACATATGACACTACAGTTTTTAATAATATTCCATCATAATGTTTAATAATGGACTAAAAAAATTTTGTTATTAAGTACCAAAAAAATATATTTATTGTATTTATTTGATAATCCCTCTAAATGTATATAAATGGGATTTTAATGTGAAACTTCGGCAATATCGCTTTCCAGATGCGTTGCTATAGAAGTTACTTTAATTTTGTAAATATATTAAGACGAATTTATATCAGCAATGACGTCTTAAAGGTGTTTCTTTGCTATTGCGAATATAGAACATCAGAAATGATGATGTGTACAGACTGTTACAAAAAAATTACATGTCATAGGTATTAATTTCATATTATTCCATGCTAAAGTTTATATTCTAAAACTCAAGCCCTACTTGGATGTTGTATATAAAAATTTAAGTCGATTTGTTAAATTTATTTTACCTTTTGAATAATTTACCTCAACGAACAGTCACTTAATATAAAAATTAATAAGGAGTAAATAATAAAAAGCGCTGGAGAGAAAACAAAATATCATTATGGAAATGTGTTAATAGATTTCAAGAATTTATTTAAGCAAAAATACATTAGTCAAGCTTAATAGTCTTACCTTTTAGCTTTTATCTAAATGTTTCTGGTATTGTTAGGGAATATATTTAAGAGAATTACTGTTTGAGAAATTGCATGTGGGTGGCATGTTTTAAGACGGAGGACGTTAAACTTAATTTATTACAGACGTATGCCATTTCGTAAGATTGAATTTTGGTCTTTGTACTTAACATAAGCATTGTGTCAGGACGTTTAGTATATGATAACCATAATTAATAATATAAACTTATCTGACTTGAGAACTTAAAATATTTATTTTATCTACATTAAGATGTAATTTTTATATTGGAACGTGTTTGCTTGTGATAAAATCATTTTTAAGTTATAAATGGACTTACCGCCGAGGATACCACAGACCGTACGAAGTGGAGGAGTGAGCAGGAAGGCAAAGGCTAGCTAAAATTGGGATAATTGCTAGGAAGAAGAAGAAGAAGAAGAAAAACAACCTTAAAAACCGTCATAGGAACTAAAAAGCAAAAAACATTTTTATACTAAATTAAATAACTACGATAGGATGTATAGAGGCAGCAATATTTAGTTAAGTATTGACAGGCAATTATTCTACTAACTAAGAAATATTACATTTGTAGCTATAAACCCAAGGCAACGACTTTAAAAGGTATTAGATTATCGGAAAGTAAATAAAAATTGTGGTCGTTTTTCTAAATAACGTGTTTAATTGCTGAAGAATTTATTATTAGCTAGGTTAAGTTAAGAAAAATGTAAAAATATTTGTTGCTTTCTTTCTTCCTATGTTATGTTATGTATCTATCTTGTTTTATGAAGTCAATTTTTGATTCTTAAAAATAATTTTATTCTATGCCTTTAGTGTAATTATGAAATTAAAGCTAAGTAGGATAGAGTAGCTGTTTCAAGAAGCGAGATCTTCCTGACATGCATCTCGTATGAGAAAAGTCGAGCTCAGGAGTCTGAAATTGAGAAAAGTAAAGGTCTAAAGCAGGATAGAGAAAAAAATGGAGCACAACCTCTTTAAGAGATATCCGAAAAATGTAAGGAAATGGTTTTTCAAATGCACATATATGTTTATATTAAGAATTGATATCCGATTTTTTTGGATTTTTGATTTTTTTTATTGTTTAAAATTTATAGAAGATATTAGAAGTTAATAATCTAATTTGATGAACTTAAGTCCACATTATGAATGTAACCTTATGGGTAAAAAGATTTTTTATTCCGTCTTAAAAATATACGAAGTAAGAACCTCCTCCTTATATGAACTCGGATGAAAATTAAACTTAAGATCATAATGTTATTTCTTTTCAGGTATGATTTAAGTTGCTATAATGTCGGCTACATAAGAACAACTCTTTGGTCATAATTGGAAAATTATTAATATAATCTGGACTGAAATTATTATGTTAAAATATTTATTAACTATAAAATAAAGTACAAATTCTCTAGCTTAATGTGTTTTATGTATCATACTTATAATGATATTCGGAAGACAGGCGTTTTCATATGCCATTTTGACCTAACTCGGGGGATCCCACGGGATTCTTGGGACAATAATATCCTATATGTTACCCCGACACAAAAACTATGTACATAACTACATTCTTTACTATAAAAATCACTGTTAAATCAAATATTTAATAAAATGGCTGTTTTCTAGTTCAGCTTTAGCAATTTCTTAAATATCTTGTAAAATTATAGTAAGCTTTCAAGAACTTTTTGATAGTGTTATAATGGGAAATGGCTTTAGCTCGAGGCAGTGAGATTATTTCGGGAAATTTTAATCTATTTACTTTTCTGTTTTTCATACTCATTTCTTTTAGTTGTTTGTTTGTTATACTAATTTCAATGTATATTATATCTAAAATTAGTGGTAATTAAAAGCATATTATTGTCATTTAGTTTAAAAAATATACTTATTATTCAGTTTTATTATTCTGTTTCAACGTTATCGTGGAGGAAGACATATTCCTGGAACTTCGTGATCCAGAGAATTTATAAAATGAGAATGTTTTATAAAACCTTATACAGTTAATAATAAACGTGCTTAAACAACCGAAAAGAAGTAAAAATGAAAATTTGGACTTCAAGACACTTTTCCGTCCACCTAAAATATTAATATAAACAAACGCGCCTGCCCAAACAAACGCGCCAAAATCATATCTTTAATACAGGCCTATTTATATATAATTTATATTTCTAAATTAAATAAAATTTGACGCAATAAAAATATAAGCCTCCCAAGCCCGTAAAAGAAAGGAGGAAGCCTAACTGCGACTAGACCTAAAAAGTCGTAAGAGGTCAACGCCAAGTATCGGGTGGTGTTTAAACTTACTCGAATAAGGACACATTGATAATGATGGGTAATGAGGACCCCCTCATCTGTAATCAACACGTCACAGAATCGATGGCACTGACTTTATTGTTCGTGCCGTGAGTTAGAAAGCCACAATAATAATTCACCCCAATCCTAAGGTAGGATAGGAACCGAATGGATATGTGGCTGGAGGTTATAGTCGCTAGCGCCAAAGTTGGTGTACTACGTGAACACCATTGTATATATCCTTTTCTCAGGAATGGCATAACCTTGATAGCAATCATTATATGCAGAATAATGAAATTAAGCCTCAAACACCTACACACAAAAATTGTTAAACACAGGATTATTCAAAACAAGAACCAGGTCGTCATCTTTTTGTGGCTTCCGTAGCAGTTATAGGTAGTCTTAAGATGTAGGTATACACAGGAATATAACTAAAACAAATACAAAATCCTCCTAACACCTTTATAATCTCAAGTCAGAAAAACAACCAGGAAATAAATAAAAAAATTAACAAAAAAAGCGTAGGAACTAATTAAAAGAGGCCTACATGCAACAGAAAATACTTATGTAATGTAAGAAGATTTGCAATTTAAAAGACATGATATAAGTCAAATAATTAACGACCTAGAGCTACGACCCAACAACAAGGATATTTTCAACATAAAATTTATTAGCCTTAATAAAACTAATATATTTTCGGATTTACTACGCGATTTTTTATTACTTTAAA
>DVQP01002028.1:0-13476 GCA_018231745.1 Danaus eresimus
TTATATATATATATATGTTCAAATATTATAGTGCAACTTTTAAAAATGCTGTAATTGCTTAATAAAATGATTTTATTGGAGTGTCAATACTTATTATTTAAAAGCATTAATGTTTTAAGTCTATACAAATCTCTTAACTAGTATAAAACTACATTTAACGTTCTGTTTGTCCACTTTCTGCAATTCAATTTACATTAACAACAAATCGTTTTACATATTGTCAATTAATTGGCTCGAGGACTAATAATAATTAATGTCAGTGTAGGAAGTTATTTATTACGGCCTTTAAATATGAAGACGTAAACTTTTCAGAGTAATTGACAAGCAATAGAAATAAGAAACAAAATTTCCCGGTATTGAAAATAAATAAATGGCGTCGAAAACATATCATTTATATGTACTATATATTTTCTTCTAAACTATAAAGTAATGAGTAAAATAAATCAAAACAAAAATATACAAATAGAATATGCATAAAATAAAGACAAACTTTAGTATTTCCAGCACGACCCATATAAATATTATCTTATCAACCACACCCTTCCATTGAAATGGTCGCACAATATGTCATAATTATTTAATTAATGCACATTCGGTCCGTTATCGAAGCCCCTATAATTTCTGTCTACATGAATTGAATATTTGAACATCGCTGAATTAACTTATGAGATATTTATAAAAGTACATTGTATGTTATTGTTAACTCTATTGTCTTTTTTTTGTCCCCCCAGATGTTTTGAAACGTGTAAACTTATATTTACTTCGTCGTTATAAACATCTTTTTTGCAAAATTTTCACAAATCTTGACTCACCGTGCCTTATTTCTTTGCATAACTTTTTTCATTATTAACTAATGTTATATCACCTTTGCAATAAATACGAACCACCAGTCGTTCATCTATAGATCGGTCATGGAATGGGTTGCCTTCATTGTACAGAGAACAATAACACAAACCTGTTCTTCTCTTATAACTCAAATAATTTACATTTTAATTATCTGACTAAAACATTGACATTAGTACGGAATTTAACATCTCACGTACCAAAATAAGTGCTTAAGAGTATTATGTCTTTATTTAACCAAATTAAATGACCGCGGAATGTAAGATGCAAGAATTCCTATTCGATAAATATTTAAAAGTATTAAATTTTTATTCTAATGGGATTCGGGAATCGATAGTAGTTTATTTCGATGGACACTAAAATAAATCTTACGGATACTGCATATATATTCAATGGGTAATTAAAATGTCGAGAATGGTTCCAACCAGAGCGAATAAATATCTCTGTTTGAAAAAAATAGACCAAACGATTGACGTTTGTAAGGGCGGCAATTGAAAGGCATTGTTTATAATCCAACGATAATTATTGTTTTTTATAGATGCTATATAAAATTAATGTTAATTAAAATACTTATTAACTCGTAAACCCGCAATGACTATTGGTGGTTGTTTGAAATGCTTTAAGCGCCAGGAAACGAAGAGGTTATTCAAGGAATAATATTTTTATTACAATGTTACTCACGTGCTAAAGCTGACGTTTGCTGACGGATTGCTTCCCCTGCGCCGTTTAAATAAAATAATACCTTTTGTTTTTAAGTAGATAGCTATAGAATATATTGTGTATAAATAATAAAACAGATACATCTGACCACAGTAGCCTAACCGGTAAATCGACCCTTTTTATGGTTTTCAAAAGTTACAAATATTCAGGGCTTATTAAAATAAAGCTACATATGCTTTTAAACATTATATTTTAATATTATAATAACTAATTTTAAAATATTTATTAAAATTGAACTATTTCTTCTGAAAACTCAACAGAATCGAATAGAACAAAACTCGATCGAAACGGAATAGCGAAGGTATTTGACATAAATGAAATTTTAAAATTCAATTAAGGAACCATTTATACGTGGCTGAATTGGTTAATTTTTTTTCAAAAGAACAAGACATCGTTTAAAAAGAACCAAGAAACAATTTAATTTTGTTATTCTAGATAATAAATTTTATGCTTACATTTTTTTGTCTTAGGGTAAAATAAAGTTATTTATATATTTATACATAGTAGACAAATTTATACATACTTGATATTTTAAATTCAGTAATTTTATTTAAAGATGAACAAACCGTTGATAAAGATCTTGTCTGTATGTAAAAATTTCATGTATATAAATTATATCAAAGGTTTAAAAAACGAAATGATTTAATGATTCTAGATAATAAAAGATATGCGGCGTCTCACGACAGTATCAACAAAAAGAATTGATAAAAATTCCCCTTTGTTCTTTGTCGCCCCACTCATATGCAAATGCGACCCGCCTGATTTAGTGCCTGCATTACCGATTCACGAAAACGTTGAAAAGTGCATAATAGAGGACGTGGAACTAATAACAATTTTTAAGCGGTGGTGAAATTTTAAACAATCATTTACTGTTCTACAGTGTTTTATCAACTAAAACTTTGTATAAAAATTATATATCTCAACAAAAAATATTCATCATCTATTACGAGTTAAAAGATTTTACTAAGTTATAAAAAGTGCTAACAGTCATTAAGCAAAAAAAAAATAATTTTATGTTTATTGCAAGGATGAAATAAAGTTTTCTTACAAAATAAGTAGGTTATTAAAAAAATAATTTAAAAAAATATTTATATATTACAACAATTTATAAAATTAAATGTACTTAACATCACTACGATTAATTACACAAAAAGAGGTGTTATAAATTTGACGTGTTGTATGTTTGTAAATCTTAAACGAATGCATGCATTACGATGTTGATCTCTTTGTTTGAGAGCTGACGTGAAAGGAAGGTTCCCAGCAAAATATTTATGAAGATCTGTTTTCAGGCATTTGACAATAATCAGCTTATTTCCTATATTACATAAATGTCTCACTTAATTCAACAGATCCATTTGATTTTAGATACGACATCATAAGTTTAACATCCTGTTATTTTCCAAAAGCTTTTTCGTAATTGTATATATTTTCTTTGAAATGATGTGCACGGTATTGATTCTTTTCGTCATTAATATACAAAACCGTTAAAATACTCGATCGAAGCTATTTCTTCCGTTGCTTGCGGTCATGCATCACGCGCCGCATTCACTGTTGACCGCGATTTATGGCGTTTGATATGGAGCGACAAATCGCCCGCCGGACCTATCACAGTGACAGTAGTATTGTTTCGCCTTATCAACGTTGCTGAGAGTAAGTCAAACACAGAGTGATTATAGGCGATTCATTTCCATTAAGGAGGATTGTACTACATTCATGTTATGTTTCACTAAATCATTTTTTGTATAAGTAGTAAATTTGATTAATTAAAGTTGGTTCGTTTTAACTATAATGAATGTTTCCTTATTTCCATTTGCAGAATTTTTAAAAATAAAATTGACGATAATTTAATAAGGCAGCTCTGTGTATTCCTTAAGCTACATTTACTTAACCTCGAATAGAATTGAGGCAGCGCATTGATTTACGATTCGAAATCTATTAAAACTGATTGCAAATGAACTCTCAAGTCCTTTAAAACATTTTTATATATGTTTATTTTAGAACTGACCTACTTTTAACGCCTTGCTAGGCTGTCATTAGAGAATTTTCTACAGTGGAACCTTTGTATGTTATTATATTATGATTGCTAGTAATTAGGTACCTATTCGGCCTTCGTTATTCGATTTCAAACATAGCAATTATGTAAAAGACAACGTTTTCAATCTTGTGATTACTTACAACCACTGTCTTAAATAAAATTGTTAAGTTAAAATAAAAAATTAATATAATACCATTTATCTAGATCATATTTGCCATTATCCCTCAAAACGGCTCTTTGCTAATACTTTTTCCGAAAAGCAAAAGGCAACATAAACAGTTACATAAGCTAGATATCTTTAGATTTTCGAAGCCAAACAAATGATTTTTAGTATCAATATCGTTTATTATACTCTAGTACACATCTTTTACATAAAGCCTCGACGTACGAATGAACAACTTATATCCTGGTAATAAGGACTCCATTAACGTCAATTCAATACTAAGGTTGAAACAAATGGTTTATACTGAACGAGTTTCATGCGTTTATTGCATCTTGGCACGGAGCTATTGATATTGGTCTATCTTGTTGTTTAGTGTTACACTCTGAATATTTCCTATCTACTTAGAATACCAATAACAAATAACATATCAAATTCTTAATCATTGTCCTCGTTCACTATAATTTACTCATGCCAGATACAGGCCTAAAGGTCTACCTTTTACAATTTGTAGACGACGTAATTTTAAATTAATAAATTACTAATTAAAAATTTTATATTTTAGTGTAGAAGAAAATGGCAAATAGTAAATAAAATAATATTTTAAATAAAGAAACTAGAACTGTTAAAAAAATATTTTTCCATATCAAAATATATTAAATATTGTTAAACTAAACAGTATAATTATGAAGTGTAGACTCAGCTCAAGAACATTGTTGATGATTTATTAACCATCAAAAGTATACATCGGAGTTTGAACCATAAAAGACGAATCACTAGGAGATTAATAATGTTTTCCCAAGAGCAGGCTTATCAGTGCCGTAATGTTGGCAAATGGGTTCTAAGACACTGTTAAATATATGAACAATAGCAAATCATTTTCATTTCTTGTCTGTTCTTGTAACTGAATGACGTTATGCAAAGTAGCAGGATGCAAGAGAACATGCTGAGAAATAACTTCACATACAAATTGAAAATCGTAATTTATAGTTTATAAAAATGATGAAAAAAAAACGGTAAAGATATACATTATGTACAATCTTTGGATATTTTCTTTAATATTTTCCTCCATTAGTCTTTCAGGACGCGGTGAGCAAATCTTTGCATTTAATTCATATAAAGGTCAGTTATTACCATAAGACCACCACAACTCTGGTAGAAAGTGGCAGTAACAACAAATTAGGGTAGCTCGCCCAAAAGTGAACCGCAGCCGCATTTCGGCTGTCGTCTTCATTCGCTAATTGTATTTTTGTATGCCCTTGTAATTTATAATTTCAAATTGTACTCTAATTGTTTTGTATAAGGAATTTAAAAAAAATATGTTAAGACATGATACTTCTAAAATTATCAAAAAAATTAAGCATTTAAATAAATGAAATCGTTAATTTTGTGTGGGATTCATGTATTTATAAAAATAATATAACCTTTCTAGATTACTATTCTTTTTTGTAAGCATATAAAAGGACATCCGCTTCAACTTCTGAATATTTTCAAACCTTATGGTGATTTAAACACTCCTACTTTAAGTATTGGGAATATATGCTAAACCGCCCCATGTCATGTTGCCCATATGCCAAATCGGTGACAATGGAATTAGTCGTCATTCAAAGTACCATAGTAAATTCGTAGCATATCTGGATAACGCGTAGCAAGTGCACTTGTCTGACAGGGGTGACACTTTGAGCCCTTCCGATACTGACATTATGTGACAACATGGGTATAGGGGCTTGCGTACAATGGTCGATCATTGGCGCTTTTACCCTATATTCATCTACTCACGAGGACAATGATTTAGAATGTTGAATTGGAGCATTAACGTTACGATGTTGAAATAAGAACAATTCATGACTAAATTGAATATTTTATACTTCAGTATCACTGTTTCAGTAAGTGTAGGCACCTTATTGAATATTTATTAAATTTAAACATATTTTTATTAAAGCTTTACGCCTCTTCCGATACACATTTTAGCATTCGTCAAGGAAATAAATAAATTCGGCCGCAAGCGCGGTTCGAAATATTCAATGAGATTTTTATAAAGAAAAAAATCTCATTTGCATCTCAAAGGAGATGCGAGTTAATGGGACCGTTTCGAATGCGAAGCACGTCATTTCCCACTCGTCTATTTCAACCCATGTGACACTAAACTACTGTAAATAACAGAAAAATTGTTAATTGACTGGAATAGGATATAAATATATGTATAATAAATTGTTTTATTAATGTTCAAGTATTGCTTAAATGTTTAAACATGACTTATAAAAACATTTTATTTTTGATTAAATACAAGATTTTATTAAAATAAGTTCGTCTTTTTAATATTTTTCGGTGATAAACAAAAATTTTTGCTATTATAATATCAGTAAAATGATTTATTTTTTTTTTGCCTTTAATAATAAGTCATGAATGGAGTCTTATAATCGAGTCTTGTATTATAATTATGCAAGTCGATACGATCGAAATATTTTGCGACCAGTCCATCGAGATCTGAGATCCGATTCCAAGGAGCGCAACCAATTTTATACGCGAAACATTTAACTAGAGATAAAATCTCACGCGCACTTCGCAATGGTCTAAGCTGATTTTGAAACAATAAAACGTAAAGATTCTAAAATCAGTGCGATTGTTACTGTGAATCAGATAAGTAAAATAGATAGTCGAAGGGATATTGTTAAGGACACGTTTTATTTTAAAATTATGCAGACCGCTCCTAATTTGGCTCGATTTTGAGTTTATAGGATACTAAATGTTTATTGTATGCACAGAAGATATAGTTATCTTTTTGTTTTGTTCTAACATGTTACTTTAATAGGATTTCATACAGATAATTTTATATTTATAAAATAAGGTCAAATAAAACATTGCGATTTAAAACATACTCCTTAATTTCTACATGTCTCTTGCAATTGAAAGCTCATTAAAAAATGATTTTTAAACCTTACTATAGAAAGTAAAACTATAAAAAAATCTTGATCTCTGTGTCAAAAACTCGAGAGTTCTAATTAACATTAAAACATTCGATAAAATCGAGTTAATGAAGATCGGTATTCGATAGCGCATTGTAACTTTGAAATTGAATTTGTTCTTTTGAGGCGAGATTGAACATACTGATATAACTTGCGGAAGCGATTCACTTTTCAATAAAATTTCTATAGTTTGATTCTTTTGAGTTTACAATCTCAAAGGTATGTTTTTCGACTTCACAAAACATTATAAATATATATACATATAACCTTCACTAAGATATCGATTTTTTTATAATAATTAAAATAAAATTGTTTATATTTTTTAATCGTACTGTCTTATAACTTTTCCCTTTTTTAAATTTATTCTTTTATAATGAAAATTACACATATATCAAGTGATTCTTTCAACCCTAACAGTTGGTACGTCAATAATAATTTAGGAATAGGACACCATCGAATAAAATGATTAGCCGACATAAGGGACGTATAAATTGGATATAAAACTGGTTACCAAATAAAATGTTCAATATTTTTTATTTGATTTAATAAGTTTTGTTTCAGTTAATATTATTTATAAAAAAGTATATTAAGTAACGTTTTGGACTTTTCCGTTATAAGTGTTTTGTCTAGGTTAAGAACTTGGTTTCGTGTACTTAGTTTTCTGACAAGTAAATTCAAAATGTAATAAAATGTGATCCATTACCATACTAAAGGAATTTATTGAAATATATGCAAACAGCAAAGAGCATCCTGTATTGTTTGATATGAGTGTCAACATTGAATTCAGATGTATCGTGAGGGCAGATTCGAATATGACATAAATTTAATGTCAATGTCAACCCCCGTTGCTAGAAATGAAATAAAGACCATATGTATGCCAGTTCAGGTTACGTAGGTTGCCAGCGCTAATTCCGTAAGAATGGTTTGATTCACAAGCAGAAGCAACTTAACATGTTTGTGTTTTTATTAGGTCTTTATTATAGCTTCATAGATTTTGTAATTATAATATTTTTATTTTAAATCATCGTTTATTTATACAAAATATTAAGTTTCACGTGGTTATTTTATTTCATAACAATAATCAAAAGTTTAAATACTCAGCCCTAAGATTTTTTTATTATGTTTCATTTCTTTTACACGTTTCGATATATTCATTTATTTCAAAACATATATGTTTTTCCGTATTCACCTCTAACTTTACACCCCGTCGTCTAGACTCTCTGGCCGGCAGCCCCGGCGGTTCTCTTTGTATCATGACAATTCATTGTGGCAATAATCATAGCGTATTGTTCATTTTATTTCATGCACTTTAACAAGTTTTAGCAACTTTTATTTTATACTTTGAAAATTTTCTCTACGATATATATTTGATAGCATCATCCTGAAGTCGAATCCAAGATTTTACTGAAATAAAAATATTTATTAATTATTTTAATCATCTGAATTTTTTATTTCTTTAAATAATAATTATAAGAAGAGTCCTTTTTCAAAACCAGACTGCCCTAAGTGATTTAATCGTTCTGATGTGTTACATCCAGTAAAGCTATAAATTAACATAATGAGATCTTAGATTTTCGCGAGACATTTAAATGAAACTAAAATATTCCGGATTTACTAAGCGATTTTTTATTAATTAAAAACTGCATAATACCGATGTTTCGGTTACTTTACAGTAGCCGTGATCACGGGCGGACGAGATGTCAAGTAACCGAAACATCGGGATTATGTAGTTTTTAATTAATAAAAAATCGCGTATTAAATCCGAAATATTTTAGTTTCATATAAATTAACAATTTAGATGCCTGCTTTGTGAGTTTTTCTTTTAATAATAAAACTTATAATTTGGTACAATTATCGATCAAATAATATTTTGCTATATTAGTGATTTTAATTCCAATGAAATTAAGCTGAGTGTTTTATGCTATGTAAAATTAAATATACATACATATATTTATTCATATAAATTTGAAATAATCAAAATTATTTGCGTTATTAAACAATAAATTTTCTCTCATTATTAGTTGACTCGAGTTCAGAGTACATGAGTGATTAAGATAAATGTATCGACAGATCATTTATCAAAAAGCCTTTAAGCTCTACAAAGGTACTGTTTAGATGGCATTATATATCGGATGATGACGTATCATTCACATTAGCATTACATTAATTTATCTTCATTCAAGCTTTGGTATTTTTGCCGACAACAACTACGGTAAAAGCGATGGTTACGAATGTGATTAAATATTTGGTCTGGGTCAGAAATTTTTTGTAAAATTGCAAAAAAATAGATTTGCAACTTCCGCGAAATCAGCAGTAAAATAGACTGATTATATAACTCATTTTATAAAAAGACCGATCGAAGGGCCAAGTTATTTATCGTGTATTAGTTTTTAATTATGAAGCATAAAAAGGTCATCATCTTTTTACCGTTTTGTAAATATTAGCTGATCTCAATCACATATAACGTTTGCTGTAGAATATTGAGTTTCCAATATACCGAAACCGCTATCAAATACACTTGGATGACTTTTTTAAGTTTCCTACCTATAATATTATTGAAGTTACCAGAAGATCGGGAGTTACCCTCATAAGCCGATTTACCTATCTGGGATCTGTAACCAAATAAAGTTTTATTAAAGGAAGGTACTTTTTATAGATGATTTTATTTGTATAAAATTTCTTATTCTAAATTTAGAACCGTAGACGAATTTTACTAAAACAGAGCACTTTAAATATTTTTAATATGACATTTTTCACCCTAATTACATTTATTTTTGAGTATGTACCAATGAATTGCAGTATTTGCATTGACCGTGATAGTATTTCACCGACAACTACCTACCTTTCATATTTTATATCTGAAGCTCTACATTTCTTTTCTGCTTCCTTTTAGCCCCTGTTTTCTCCTTTTAACATATTTTGTAATGACGACTGCCTGCAGGTGACTGTAATTATTGAAAACTATAACAAAAGTTTACTTGTTTGTCGTCCTATAATTCTGATATATATGTAATTTAATTTAAAACTACAAGTGTAAGCTATTGTCAACGGCTATTTAATTTTGTAGTATCATTATATACTCATATAAAATTATAAACTCTCAACCTCTATCTTAAGCCATTTAAAAGCAATAATACGTTTATTGTTATTAAGCTTAATCATACTTAATTGCATTCTGTAATGTCCATAGGCATCCAATCAATATCTAATTTCTAGTTTAGTATTAGACCACGTATAACGGGATTATTCATCAACCGTTTATTAGGCCCTCTTCATACTAGGTATTGGATAGCAATTAATAACTCATCTGATGATGTGCTAATCTTTGATAGACGGATGAGTAATTAAAATTGCGGTCTTATAAGGTATAAAACGTTTTCATTTACTTGATTGCTTATTACTGTATTAATGTTTTTATTAAATTCATGGATATGTAAAAGTGTATTAAATCACTTAGATGCAATGTGTATTTGTAAATTATACTAATTTAAATAAAACCGATATTTTTCAAATTTACTTATTTAGTTTTTCATTATTTTTAAAAAATATTTGCAAATTTTCTTTTCGGTTGTGCAAAGTAACTTAAACATCGGTGGTATGTAGTTAAAAATAATAAAAAACGCGTAGTTGTCCGAAAGATATTACTTCTATTTTATAGTCGTGAAATTATAAGATCTCATTATTCATACAAGCTTCACTAAAATTATATATACTTTACAAATGAGTTCGTGTAAAAGTGGATTAATAATATCTAAAGCTACATGGAGGACTTATTAATTTTGTGAGTAATAAATGTTCATGTCATATTTCAACAAAATGTACAAATGGATTCACGCCATATAGACATCTAATACATTAATTTTCATTGAACACATCTCCGACACTTGATTTCCCACGGCGAGGATCTGTTGTGAACTACAATGAAATATGCATGCGTGACATAGAAGCATGAAATAACATTAGGCCGCGCTATGATTATTCTGCAACCCCCACTAACTACGTCAAACCGGAATTGTGTCTGTTTCCATCGTATGCATCCGGTTGCAAAATGTCATTCTGAAAGTATATTTTCCGGATTATATTAATTTATTTATTAATTCAATAATTCAGCAATTAAAATTCTATTTCATTTTTTAACAATGGTTAGCCGATAATTTCAATGCATATGGAGAAAACTGTTGGAAGGACAAATAAAATATTAAATTTAAAAAATATATACTCTTTTGATTTCTACAAATAAGTTCTGATAATTATTTATCAAATAAACGAGTAAAGTTATGAAAAAAAATAAGCATTTTTTTTTAAATTAAGGTGCAATGTAACCGCGCACACAGCCATACTTTGTCAATAAAGTTCTGATATAATTTTTTGATATCACCAGACGAACGCTTTGACGTCGTCAAAGCGATTTCAATAAATAAGAATCTAAATCCAATATCGCCGCTACAAGGCAAGGAATTTCTATAGAAGGATCATTTCGATTGAAATACTCTCGCTGAGATTATGTTTCCTGACCCATTTTATTAATAACTCATCGCGGGTTAAGTTTGAAGATATAACCCGAAATCTGCTATTGTGGCTTTTATAAAGAAGCCTTTCTTAATTACCTATTGGTATGATTTACGAATAATAAAAATTTTCTTTTTCATATGTGATAAACATTTAAATAATTTAATCTATATTTTAAACTTATATTTATATATATGTGTAATGTGTGTTTATTTTTATTTATGTGTTAATGATTTTTTGTTGTCATTTATTATATCAATTTCTGTATCACATGATATATAAGAGACCTGAGTGAAACGTTTCCTTTTTTCAATTTACATCTCAGAAATAAAAATTGTTCAGAAATTGTCTTATGTTTGTTATTAAAAAAAATCTTTTCTGTACACGTATCTAAAAATGTAAGAGATATATATTGAATATAAAATGAAAATAAGCATTTTAAGACAAAATAAAAGATTATATCTCAATTATATTATTGAAAGATATATGGCTGAAATAAGAACGAAGAATTAACACAAAATATGAATAATTCAAGCCATAATCAACTGTTTGTTTTGCACTCCACGTAAGCTTCTACTATAACAACAATCGCAGAACGCAAGTTCATATCTCTAACAATATAAACAAAGCAAGCCAACTAGTTGAAGCTGTAATGAAATGCAAATACCTCTGCATATTCCGGAAACCACTTTAAATTGCCACTAACATTAATAACAGGTGACTTGATAGTCGTTAACATTTTGAATTATAGCAATTCAGGTATCAAGTTTATTTCACTTGAATATGCTATTGATAATTTCGTTAAAACGGCGATATTTTAGTCCGTGAGTGTTTGTTGTTTCTATATCGAAAATGTCTCTTATTTTTAACGTATACCTAAAACTTCTGCATGTAAATGAATTTATTAACTTCATATATAGTAAATCATTGTCGCTGCTAATAAATTCTTTAATGAAAGCCAAGATAAGTTAGTGTGTGGTCTACCCTAGCTTCTAGTGATTCTAAGATAGATTCTTTCCGTCTGAATAAATTACTGTTCATTATGTACGCGAATGTTTTATGGCACAGGATATCGTGATGAAGGCAAACGTTTTAAACGAGCCCAGTTTTTCCTTTGAAACTCCTAATGTTTTGGATCCCGCGAATTCCTCATTTTCCCATTTACTTGTATAGTACGTAAACGAAGGCTTATTTCAGCAATAAAAATAATTATTTAAATAGTCGTTCAGAAACCGAGTGTTGACTTTATTTAAAAAGTTATGATCAAATCAAATTTGGTTTTGCGCCAAATCGCTAAAAAAAGATTTAAAACATAAAAAATAACAGGCAAAAGCTTTTGACTATAATATATTGAAAATGTGCAGAAAAAGATAAATTGTATTAAAAGAATACATCTTATAAACCCATTTTACATATTTGTCCAATGTATGTTTGTTTGAATAAGAAGTTAATTTTATAAAATATATTTCAAAATTAATCGATATACCAGACTGGAAAATTCTCTTATTATTCAATATTCGTTGGATATTGTCTGTGATATATTTCATTTACGCTTTTTTTTTTTTAAATTCGTGTAAATAATTTTCGAAAACTATATTTGTTTTCGATTGCTTTCATGCAAAATCGTTTATTTTAGTGAAACCTCAGTGTGTTTTATATAAAATAAGTATATTAATTTCTAAATAAGATTTGTTTATTAATTATAGAAAAAAAAATTATCAAGGACAAAGATATACAAACTTTTAAGAGAAACATTTAGGAATATTTAGAGTGGTTATAAAAAACAGGTTAACTTATCCATATGTATCTGCGATACGAAGTTTATTCTTGCTTTGTTTTTTTTTTCTTTCCTCGATGTTATCGCAGCCATGTTTCAACTTGATACATTGTGTCTAGTGTAAAGGCTCTGACGCGTCGCACAGATGTATGAGATAAGGTTAGGTGTTATGACGTGTGAATAAAAATGTATAAATAGGTTAGATAGGTGATAACGCATTGTGTGTATAGACCGTGAATTCTTGTTTACACATATGAAAGTATTTAACATAAAAATAATATGTATAATAATTCATAAATAAGGAGTACGTTTTTCTGGCGTAATTATTTTAATGAAATACTCTAAGATTATTTGATACTTACTGTCATATTCTTATATACGTGTTGAGGTAGGTCTGTAATGAAAATAATAAGATCTTAGATTTTCGCGAGACATTTAAATGAAACTAAAAAAATTTCGGATTACT